>OZ014462.1:11026234-11080286 GCA_963966035.1 Acleris laterana | reverse complement strand
TCCGACCATAGAATTTCCAGCTTCTTCTCGGTCAGTGATCCAAGATGTTGACGTGTGAGCCGGTTGCAGGTGCAAGCCCTGTTCCCGCCGGCGGCGCTGACGAAGCGCATCCGCGTGGGCGTGCAGGCGCACGGCGCGCCGGCGGCGCTGCGCAGGCGCGCGCTGCCGCGGCACGCCGCCGTGGCGCCCGTCATCACCGTCGAGCCGCGCCGCCGCAAGTTCCACCGCAGCATCACGCTCACCTCGCCGCTGCCGCAGCCGGAGGTCACATATTAAACAAAGCGGATCCCTTTGACTGCCATACATATTCGCATCTTTAGAATTATAGTGACCTAATTAACAAATTTTGAATTTCGAGTTAGGTCTCTATAGTAATAAATTTATGACTCGAAGTCGAAAGAAAGAAATTTTGAATTAGGTCACTATAATTCTAAAGGTGCGATCGTTGGTCATAATTTATTGTTAGTCATAAAAAAAATTGTCATAACTTCTTTCAGGCTGAAGTTACAGTTTTTAATAAACGTTAACCGTGTAGATTCATTAGGTTAGGTTAGGTTAGTTAAATAAATGTCCAGAAAAAATAACCGTGTCCTGAGGAAAATGCATTATGACTTGCGAAAATTATGACTTGAAACAGATTATGACTAAAAATAATTATGGCAGTCAATAGAGACCCTAAACAAGGCTGCCAACTTGAGAATAAATTCTTGACATTACAGTCTCAAGATGGCATTCTAGAGATCAAAAGTCTTGAAATTTGTGATAACAATTTGAGGATACAACTTTGAGATTACAGTCTTAAGATTGCAGTCTGGTTTTATTATTTAAACTTGCTGCCTTGAGATTGCACTCATTAGATATCAGGCTTAAGATATGAAATAACTATTTTAAGATTTCATTCTTGTGAAACTTTTCTTAAACATTACAGTCTAAAAATTGCAGTCTTGAGCTTGCATTCCTGTGACGGCAATCTTATTTTTATGGCAGTTCATCTTTATTTCACCGTTTTAAGATTGCAGTCTTGTAACGGCAATTTCGCGATAGTACCTATAATGAAATTATATAATTTTTTTATATTGATTGTTGATCTTAGAATGTATGTAATGTAGAAAGTAGCATTATTGAGATTACAATTCTAAGATACGTCAAAGTAAAGAGGTCATAGAAAAATTACATTACTGACTTGTGTTGAGACAACCCTAAGATTGCAATCAGTAATTGTATGAATATCAAAGTTTACTTACCATTAAGTAGCCTGCGTGCTCGTTTGCCTTCTTCAAGCAAAATATGGTGTTTTTATGCACAGAGCGGGCACGAGAAACAGCCGACCTCGACCCTCCGCCTCCTGTGCTCCATCATGGGCGGGCAGGCGCGCGCCGTGTGGGAGGACGTCACCGGCTCCACCCCTCTCACTCTCACCGGGGACACCGCGTCCTTCACCACCACAGTGTCCGCCAGGTGAGTGATGACGATGATGAAGTTGATGATGTTGGTGAAGTTCTTGATGGTAATGATAGAGGTGATGTTTATTACAATGACGATAAAGTAGATGATGATGATGACGGTAGTGATGATGAAAAAGAAAATAATGATTACGATCGTGATTCAGAAGATGATGATGCTTTTAAAGAAGGTGAGGATGTTGACATTGGTGGTAATGAAGAAGTTGATTCTTGAAATGATGGTGATAAAGATGGTTTTGGTGGTCATGGCGGTCGTTGCAATGATAACGAAAAATAATGAGTTGATGAATATGACGGTGGTTATGATGGCGATGGAAAAGATGATAACGGTGATAATGGTGATACAGATGATAATGGTGCTTCCAAAGGTAATGATTTATAATAAGTTGTATACCATGTTACTTGCGATGATAATGACGATGGCAGAGGTAATGGCGTTTATACTTATGGTGATCTACTTTGCTGAAATGGGTATTCACGTTGTGTTATGATTTTCCATTTTAAAGATTTTGAAGAAAGAGAAGTTTTTTTTGTAGAATTCTACAAAAAAAACTTTGAAACTACAGAATTAACAAAAGTAATTTGTTTCAGATTTTGGCTGATGAACTGCCAAAACGTAAGCGACGCTACAAAACTGGCAACGGAACTTTACAAGTAAGTTTACGATAGTACGTTTACCTTGGAAGTAGAACTTACCCTAACTTAAATCTTACCTTATGTAAATAAAATGTTATATTAAAAGACATATAGATATATAAGTATATTATTATGAAAAACGATGGATTATCGATATAACCAAACATATTTGTCATAGGGAGATGCTGCTGGTACCGTTTGAGGTGCGGATAGTGGTGTTGGGCAAACGGCTGGACACGCTGGAGGGACGGCTGCTGGTCCTCTACATCACGGACAGATACGCGTACGAGACGCTTCTGCAACAGGTACGTCAATTAATCAGTCAATAAGTCTAACAACTAACACAGTCTGTTATGTAACTTTCCTTTTGAGCGCCAAAGAAATTCGTGGTACTGACGCCAAATGATGGCAGTTGCCGTCAAACTTCATACACCACTAGACTCTGTGGCGTCTGAGAAACGTTGTATTATTTCGCTGATTGGCGTTCAAAAGTTTAAAAAATCCCATTAATAAAACTACTGCACTGAAATAGATTTCATACTTAACCATTTAGTTTAAAGGAATTTTGAAACACTGAGTTTTCAGGCTGCTGAAAGTTTTCTAAAGCACTAGATATTACGATTAATATGTTGACACCTAGAGCTAAGTTAAGGACTAACCGCCGAAATTAGAGACATTTTAGAGACAATTTACTCGTTCCTTCCAAACTTGTCCATAAAACTTTAAAGGCCATAAATAACCGAATTAGTTTGCATGTTAGTTAGTCCGTCACTCCCAAGGTCTCTCTTCGGGTTACACTAGTGCTTACATCAACACAAAAAAAAATACTATTTAAGTGTCCTTCGCTGCTACTTTTCTCTTACAATTTTTTTGTTTGTTCACCAGGAGCATTACGTAGAAGTGGCCCACTCGACGTCGGTCCGCCTGCTGGACGGGCGCGCCGTGTACCTGGAGTTCAGCGGGAACCTGCTGCCCGTCACCAAGAGCGGCGAGCAGCCCGCGCTCACCTTCGAGGTAATGTGTTTAAAACGTGGAGAAGAACCAAAGTCTGGTCAACATAGCCCTAAGAATGACGATGATAATGACGATGACGA
Organism: Acleris laterana; assembly: GCA_963966035.1. NCBI lineage: Eukaryota > Metazoa > Arthropoda > Insecta > Lepidoptera > Tortricidae > Acleris > Acleris laterana. Next base: position 11,077,093 of record OZ014462.1, on the reverse strand, counting down.
TGACGATGATGATGGAGAAGACAGATGAGGACACAGGCCACCTGATGATCTTGAGATCCATAGAGAGCTCAACACTAAAAGCATTACCGACTCTGAAGACCAAGATTAAATGCTTCTAGCTAGTCATTTCACATAATAATACGAATATTGCTTGGCAATAACTTAAGGGCATGATGATGGTAGCGATTCGAATGGATTCCGCGAAAGCCAACATTAACATAACTTTAAATTAAATGATGGGTGCCTTCATCAATTGGAAATACTATTTTAAGATTATCTTTACTTGCTAAAAACCGTTTTTTCAATCAAATTTAGCACTTGTGCATAGCATACTGTGATGTACGTTCCTATAGACTGTATATATTATGTTATAGGCAGAGATCGGAATAGGTAGAGCTAATTTGCCTAAACTTGACGCGTATTCATTAATTGCGTGAGTGAAATGGGAATAAGTACATTATTGAATGAAGGTACATCAAGTTTAGGCAAATTAGCTCTACCTATTCCGATCTTTGGTTATAGGTTTAAGGATAGAGATAAATTGATTATTGTACCAAAAAATAGTTACACTATTGTCTTAGGGTACCTAAGCCCTGTAAAAATAGTTGTAAATGTGGAAAATAAATAAATTAAATAGAATAAATAAAAAATTTGCAAAAAAAAAATGTACTTATGTCTCTAACGTCTCTTATTTTGCTGTAGGCGTTCAAAGACAACCGCGTGGAGTTCCCAGTTCGAGTGAAGCACCACGAGGAGCCCCCGGCGGGCCGCGTCTACTTCATGAACGAGCCCAAGGTCAGTGCTGCCAGCAGCTGGGATGGGGGAACAGTCTTATAGTGTAGTCAAAGTTGGATAGTGATATTTTACCCAGGGCTTCTTTGTTGTCTGACTGTCCTGCGCTAAGCCAAAAGATGTGTTTTTCGGGAATACCTTAAAATTCCGAATAACTTTTTTCCGATTATTCATTTGTTCCAATTTATTTTTTTCCGAAACCTATGTTTCGCTGTAGCTATTTTAGATTAAATGCATAATTTAGTTGTCATACGTAGTCGGTTAGGTTTGATTTATAAGCAATAACCAAAAATTAAGTCTTATATATCAAAAATTGCGTTTGGAATTACGAAAAATCTGAATTTTGATCAATTCGGAATTGTCATTCTTTTAATTATGTAGTGTAGGTACCCGTGTTTTTCACCTCCACACCTCAGTCAAGTTTTGCTGTTTAAATACAGTGGGCAAAATTTGATTTTACTGCAAGCCAAAGACAGTGAGATAAATTAGTTTTTTCTGCGAGTGTAAGAAGAACTGAAATAATTAATTTTAAAAAATGTGGATGTCAGTGTTGGGTATAAATGGGTTGGTAGATGGGTGTGTAAATATAATTACATTTGTTTTAATTGTGAGTATGTGGCCTCCGCGCAGGTGGGCAAGGGCGAGGCGTCGCAGACGCCGGCGTGCGTGCTGGACGTGGCGCTGCCGGAGCGCGTGGCGCCGCGCGCGCACAAGAGCCTCGCCGACCACCTCAACCTCGACCAGTCCGGTGACTACCGCTCTCACACATTATACATACATACATACATACATACATTAAATCACGCCTGTTTCCCAGAGGGGTAGGCAGCGACCACTTCTTTCCACTTGCTACGATCTTGACAAATTTCTTTCGCTTCTTCCACATTCATACATCGAGTCATGCACGAACGTCGGTTTCGGGTACTTAAGATTCGGCCCTTTTCCAGTATTTCACCGATTTGACTCGAAAAAGTACGCCTAGGGCGGCCCCTTCCGACCCGTCCACTCACTATCGATCTGTATATCTCTTTCGTCAATCTTCTTTCATCCATCCTTTCCAAATGACCGAACCATCGAAGCATGCCCTTTTCAATCTTAGTCAATACATCTTCTTTTATTCCACATTTCTCTCTGACTTTTCATTCCTTACTCTATCAATCATATAAACCATTTATTTAAAAATTTAATTTATCATCATTATCAGCCCCATCCTATAAGTGCACCGCTGGGCAAAGCCTTCTCGCAATGCACGCCACTGTTCCCGATCTTCAGTTTCCAAAAGGGTATAATTTAATTGCTATAAAAGTAACATCAAAAAGTTAAGTCTTCTATTAAAACTTGCATTCTGAACATCATAATTTCAGCAAACAATAAGGTTTAATGAAGTGAAATTCAATAAAAAGATCGTCAGCAAAATATTTGACAAGCATACCATTTTAGTTTCTCAATTATCGAAAGAAATGGGATTTGGTCTGGAATACATCCCTCATGTAAAGCCAGAGTATTTACTATTTCCGTCCATAACAGCGTTGAATTCGGCCTTATGTCCTGCCCAGCATTAGAGCTAATTTCCCCTTTAGTAATGTATAATGAACGTGTGCGGCGCAGGGTTCGACGCGCTGAAGGACGAGCTGAGCTTCCACTGGGACCACCACCACAGCCTCGGGCCGGTCGCGCCGCCGCCGCCGCCGCCCGTCAATGGACACGTACGTACTCACACTACAGACTACAGCTTGAGTCCAACTTGAGCTTGTTGAGTGTGTAAACTCTTTAGAAACTGGTCCTACCGCCGACGATAAGCGAGAAATGAGGAGAGCCAGCGATCAGCTACATGCGTCTCTTTTGTTGACACGGGACAAAGGAAGCTTCTTCTTGAGCAAGGAAATAGTCTATAGCTAATCGCTTTCTTGTCGGCGGTGGGACAAATGCTCTATTAGAAACACAGGTGTGAAAGGTTTAATTTTCTAACTTCATCTCATGACGTTTTCCAACTTGTTTTTTTTTTATACAGGACACGATTATCACTAACGGCGATGCGAAATACACCGTCAAGGATGAGGACCAACTGGACGACACCATCACGAAGCCGCAACGTAAGTACTACATAGAATCAAATTATTTGAGTGAAATTAGCGCCAAAAAATTGAGGGAATGCTTAAAGTTATGTTTTTTCCAGCCAACGGCAACACTATCCACGTGGACTCAAACAAAGTGAAGGCCACGTTCGATTCCGACGAAGATAAAACTCCAATGAACACCCTCGAGAAAACTGACAAGGGCAAGAAAAAGGAGGGTTTCTTAGGAGGCCTCGCAGACAAAGTGAAAAACGTGTTCAGCCACAGCCAAGATGAAGATGATGCAAAGGACTCCCCTAAAGCCAAATCCAGAGAGTCCAAAGAAAAAAGCCCAAGCAAAAAGAAGGAAAAGAGCCCACCGAAAGATAAAAGTCCTACTAAAGAGACTAAAGAAAAAACCCCGCCTAAAGAAGCTAAAGAAAAAACTCCGCCTAAACCCGCCCCTAGAATTATCAGCGAAGATCTCTTAGGTAAAGTTGATGATATGTTTAAAGATCTGAAATCGAAACCTCACCAGAAGGATAAGGAAGACGATTTAAACAGTGAAGTGTACACTACTAAACTGGTCGTTGACGAAGATAGATCACCTGGCCTGCTTAACATTACTGAAGAAGTATATGAGCAATATGCTAATATGCAGCCCGTTGAAACTCCCCTAAGAATCTCTAAAAAAGACCCATTCGCGTACCCTACTATATGCTGCGAGGGTAAAAATGGACCTAAGCATAGCCATGAAGAAACTTCAACTTTGCTTGATCAAGCCGAACAAATCAAATTTGCCGCACATGAAAAAATGCATGATGTTAGTGACAATGTGCAAGGTCATTTAGAAGATGAAGCTGCCAAGCTCTCTCATGACAAGGAAAAACTACAACGCCAAGCCAGTGAGTTAAAAGATGATTTGTGGAGTGAAGGTGACAAAATTAAAAATGACTTGTTTATCAAGGAACAAGATTTAATAGAAGGTGCTAAGAATCAGGCGAGTAACGTGAAACACGCAGTTGATGACGGACTAAACAAATTATCAGACTCTACGCATCAAACACAAGATAATATTAATGCTAAGGCTGCGGATGTTCAGTCTAATATTGCAAACCAATTCGATAGTCTTAAGTCGTCTGGTAATGACGCTTATGATCATTTTGCTGCCACTGTTGGAGAAACCCAACATAACTTAACGTCCAAAGCTCATGAGCTTGATTTTGCTGCGATGGAAAAAGCGGAGGAGCTTAAAAATAGAGGACATGATACGGCTGAGAATCTCAAACAAAAAGCACAAAACGTTGAATCTGATCTCAAGAATGAAGCGCGTGCAGGTGCTAATGCTGTCAGTGACTCGTGCCACACAGTTCAAGATAACCTTAATCACAAGGCCCAAGATATTAAAGCAGGTGCTAAGGAAACAGTAAATAATATCAAAGACAAAACGAACGAAAAGATAAACGACTTAAATGACTCAATCGATAACGCTAAAGAAAAGGCTCAAGATGCCGCTTCGGATCTCAAATCAAAAGCAGGCAAAGAAAAGGAAAAGGCTAAAAAAGAGGCCAAAAAAGCCAAAAAAGAAGGAAAGAACTTTATAACTGGATTGGTACATAACATTTTCGGTGAAAAGGAAAAAATTGAAAACGACGTCAAAAGCAAAATTGCAGACGGAAAAGACGAAGCTAATGATTTGCTTAAGCAAGCATCAGCGAAAAAAGATGAGATTAAAGTCGGACTTGAAAAGAAAAACGAAGAACTTAAAGAAGGTGCAAACCGATTAGCAGAAAATGTCAACGACAAGGCCAAGGAAGCTGAAAAAACATTACACGATAAGAAAAATGAGTTAGAAACGGCTGCACACGACAAAAAGGCAGAGGTTTCCAACGCCATTCATGATACAAAGGATCACGTTGAAAAAACTGTGCAAGATAAAACGAAAGAAGTTAGCAATGCTATTCAAAGTAAAACTCAAGAGGCTAGTCAGGCCATTCATGATAAGAAAGATCAAATCACTGGTGCTGTAAACGACACTACGGAACAGGTTGGCAACGCCATTCATGACAAGAAAGAGGAGTTAGAACAGGCTATTCACGACAAGAAGCAAGAAGTTGGGCAAGCTATTCATGATAAAACGCAAGAAGTTGGACAAGCTATTAACGACAAAACGCAAGAAATCGGCAACAAAGCGCATGAGTTTGGTAATGCTGTACACGATCAGACGCAAGAAGTATCGAACGCTGTTCATGATAAGGCACATGAAGTTAGTTCGGCTATTCATGACAAAAAAGAATCAGTACAACAGTCCATTCACGAAAAATCTGAAGAAGCCAAACATGCACTAGGAAATAAAGTAACAGAGGTTGGAAACGCGTTACACGACAAAAAGGTATCAATAGAGAGCGCAATTCATGATAAGAAAGCACAAGCACAAAACACTGCTGAAACAGAACTAGACCGAATAAGACAGACCGCCGAACAAACCACAGATGAAATTAAAAAATCTGCCGAAGACGCCATTAACGCTACTGCTGATAAGAAGTCAGAATTACAATCTAACCTGTCTAACAAATTCACTGATCTACAAAAACTAGGTCAAGACAATATTGATCATGTACAAAACATTGCGAGCGACAAAGTAGGAGATCTGCAACAAGCGTCCAGAAACGCGTTCGACCACGCGCAAGATTCGGCCTTAAGTACTTTCGATAGATTCGAAAGTTCTGCTAAGGACAAAGTTGGCGAAGCGAAGGACACTTGGGAAGATTTGCATAGTTCTACTAGAGATACGTACGCTGATTATAGAGATGACGTGCATGGTTTAGAAAGCTCCGCGCAAGACACTTTGCACAGCTTCCAAAGCTCTGCTGGCAATACTTTTGACAGCTTAGATGACTCAGCTAAAGAATTCCTAGGAGGAGTTCAAAGTTCCACGCAGAGCTTTGAAAATAATTCCAAGGAACTATTTGGAGATGTGAAAGATTCCTTTGAAGGTTTCCAAGTCTCTGCTGATAATAGGTTGGAAGATGTAAAAGGGGAGGCGAAAGAAAGGTTAGGAGAGGCGAGCGAGAGGCTGGAAGGGGTACAAGAGGCGGCGAAAGGTGCGGAAAAGGCGGTGGCTGACACATTGGCAAGCGAGGCTGATACCTTCACCAGCAGTCTCAATGATTTGGGGAACTCCGTCTTCGGAGCATCGAGCAAAGGTAAAAAATATGCACATTCCTCAGGAGTAAAACAACAGGAGACTTCAAAAGTCTTATTTTCTCAAAAATGCTAGTAGATTTAAGTTTGATCATTCAAACACAGATCATTTGAATCCTACCAGACAAAATATAAAATCAAAAACATTTTAAAGTATCATAAATAATCTTACTTAAAGAAATAATTTATCTTACAATAGCAGTTTGAAATTTGTTTGTTCTTCTACAGTTTATTTGGAAATGTGTTTCTTAGCAATGCTTAACCTTTAACTTAAATCTAAGCTCTCTAGCTATCTAGTCAACTAACCTTATCATGTCAATCCTAAGATAGCCGAGAAACCACTAGATTTCTACATCAATAAATTTGCTTTCAGGTTTCATGAAAGATTCGAGCACAAAACTATTGGAATCGGAAAAGTCCCAGTCGTCGCCATCACCACAAAAGAAAACCTCGGGGTAAGAATATTATATAATACTCATTACATTCTCAAATGCAAGATCATTGTTATGTAAAGTGTAAATAACTATGGCACGAGCACACAACTAATTTGCGCCATACATTCAGTCTCAAAAGACATTAAGCTAATATTCACGATGAATTTAAAAACTGTGCAATTGTGAGCTTCGAAAAACTGTCTCTGATCAACCCGAAATTGTCGATTTATTTAGACAAACTATTAATATTTTGTGATTCATTTCTGAAAGAACAAAGTAATCCACGAAGGTGCGATTTCAGCAGTTGCTTTTTCGAAAAATTCGCGTCACAGCTATCTAAGACCTAGGCCCTTGTAGTCTTTTAGATTTCATTGGCAAAAAACGCTACCAAAGCAGAAAATAACCGCAAAAAGTATTAAATTCTCGTTTATTTCTTGCACTCGTGAGTATTTAAAATTATGGACGTATAATAATGTTATACGAGTTTAAAGTATGATTTAGCAATGAACGTTTTAAATTAAAGTTATGTCAATTCCTAACGCGCGAAAACTCACATGACCAGTAACACGATTGGTTTAAAAACGAAACAAACAGAAATGTTAGTTAGCGTAATGCATGTTGGCAAGGGCCTCAGTTCTGTTAAGACAGGGCTCGATAACGATACGGAATAGCTAATTGAGATGAGAAAGATATCCCTTACAACAAGTTTAATGGAAGCTCCAGTTGCACAGTCTTGTTGACCCACTCACCTAACCGCCGCACCCCTTGCAGGATCCCGAAGCTAAAAAACAAGCGGAGGAAGTAAACGACCGACCGGACGATGTATGATATAGTTGCTTAGTTATACTATTTATTGTTGTTACGATCTGATCACTCTGAAGGTTGCTGACCATGCTAAGGAAGATGCAAGAATCATTCAAGAAAAAATTAGCCTTCTTAATACTTCATTTGTTTAGGAAAATAACTATATGTAAACAAAACCTCCAGGTGATATATACTTGGCAGCAAAGAAATCTAGCCACTTGCAATGGAAATTCAGTACTAAGTGGCTCGATTTCTTTACTCCCAATTGTAATTTGTCAGCCAATAGAAGCAAAGCTGCAGCAGATAGGCTGTTTAACAAAGTCACTTGATTATCCTCTTCATATAGTACCTTAAGAAATGAAGTCCATCATGAAAACTTATTAATTTAGGTTATAAAATATTTTATTAAGTACACAAATCAGTGGAATTGAAATACTTTAGTGAATTTTGCCAAATCTTATTACGTTAGCAATCTTTTTAGTGGTGATCAGAAAGCCGATATACTGCTGAATAGTTACTGCAATGGTTTGAAACAAGCCTATATGGTTTGAGACCGTTGTAATAGCCGTTTAAGCAGGTAAACACGCTGTATTATGTGAGATTTTTTCAGTGACGTCATTTCAAAGTGATTCAGTCAAACTTCTTATTCTAACTTGTGTCAAATTTTAATATATTAACTTTGCACTACGATTTCAAAGAAATCATTGTATTTGATGTGACTTGTAGTTCGTATGTCATATATTTTACTCTTAATATATGCTTATTGCATCATTTTGATTTTTACAATTGTATAGATCACTTTAAAATCTTGCCTATCATTTTGTTTTGTACAATTTTTAAATTTATTTTGACAAATCAACGATTTTTATACATTGACGAATTATACAAGGAATATTTTTGTTGCAATTAATTTAACTTTTAATCAGTAGATTTGCATTTTATATTTAATTAAGTATTTATGTAAATTACATAGATTTGACTATAAACGTTTGTGTTATATAATTTATTATTTTTTACTGCGTTTTCTATACAATTTGCTTTGTACAGATTTTACCGGAGCATGTTGCGTTGGGTCTTTATATTTTTGCCTAAAAATAGATCTGCTAGTTTTACGTTTGTTTAAGTGTCTGCTATGTTTAACATGTACATATAAGACGCGAATAACATGTTAAAATGGCGCTTTTTGTCACAAAACGTTATTCCGTTGCTGCAATTTTGATAATTTATTGAGACGTTACAGGAAAGGATCTAAACCAAAACAATTATAAAATTTCACAATAAAATTTTAAAATTCGAATTATAATTGGTTTTGTATGGATTAGATCCATTTCCCGTGATTCGTCCATTTTTAAACGTACAGCGCAAGTGATGTCTCTCTGTAAGTTGTTACATATTTAAGGTTAAGTATATGAGAACATTCTCGAACAACATTGTGTTTTTATTTTAGCTTTCTTGATTTGCTCATTCTCGTTCGCACAGCACGTTGTCACTACATAACTGCAAAATAATCTAATTCTATTTACGGTTTTCTATCAGCTGAGCTGAGCTGAGCTGTCATATTACCAGCCGTCAACATGTTTCAAGTTCTAGTAATAAAAGAGATATCGCACTTTAATGCCTTGTCTTTTTAACGTCATTTTTGAACTGCTGCACTAATCTTTTTATGAGTGTTAAAGCGACATGGTACAGAAAAGTACAGCTACGTATAGAAACTGATCAAACGCTGACGTCGTATAAAGCGTTTTGCAAGTGACCAAATTCATGATTTGATTGGTTTCGGTTCCTTCAGTCTTGAAACAAAGAATATTTTATTTTACAGTTATTAATTGTATTCCATAACAGCACCTCACGCTACGTTAGCACTAGTGCACATTGGTAAGTGTCTATTCATTTTTTTTTGCCATATAGTTGTTAATGTTGTTGCAGCATGCGCCAAGAAAGTTTGCAGCTGTTTCTTTTTTTTATAGCTAGGTCCAGCAAATCAATTATATTGTAATAAACTTGGTAGATACTTAAATATTGATGAAAAGTGTGATAAAACTAAAAAGCTTTTATTAAAACGCTTTAACAAAAGGGCATGCTTCGATAGTTTGGTCATTTGGAATGGATGGATGAAAGGAGATTGACGAAAGAGATATACAGATCGAAAGTGAGTGGACGGGTCGCAAGGGGCCGCCCTAGGTGTACTTTTTCGAATCAAATCTGAGAAATACTAGAAAAGGGCCGAATCTTAAGTACCCGAAACTGACGTGCGTGCATGACTCGATATGAATGTGGAAGAAGCGAAAGAAATTTGTCGATCGTAGCAAGTGGAAAGAAGTGGTCTCTGCCTACCCCTCTGGGAAACAGGCGTGATTTAATGTATGTATGTATGTATGTAACAAAAACACTGAAAAAAAAGTTCATTGCATAGAGGTTTGTATTGTATGAGACTAACGATTATAAAGTATTTTGTCGGTATGTTAGCTTCAAGACAAAACATAAGTATTTCTTATTGATTCAGTAGCCTTTGGCTAGAACAAGCACACCGAACTCAATTTCAGAGCTGCATAGTTTTTCGGCGCGTACTATACCTACGTTATTTTAACCTATTTTAAAACGTTGTTATTTTTCCAGTTTTTTCTCCAAACTCCGGCGCAGCCCGTGAAGATGACGTCATAAAATAAGTTGTTACGTGTATACCTCGACGTTGTAATACATAGGGATTTCTGCTTTAGACGTGACGTTCTATCGACGTAGATAGACTAGGTATAGGAACGGCATCTACCTAAACTATAGTATACTTCGTTTTTTAGTAACTATTATATATTTTAATTTGTATACTTTTTAAGAACATAGTTACCTATTTAAAATTAATTGATACTAGGTATACAAAAACCACGAAAAGTGTATGAATTAAATAAGCTATTATAAAAAACAAGTATACTTGGTGACGAAATGATTGAAGCAAGCTTTACTCCCAAAAATTCTGAATTACATAAGCTCTCACTTTCTTACGATTACGTAAAAACTGTAGAGTGAAAAGGACGCATTGGAAGTATCAAAAGTTCTTTGAACGATAAAGCTAAATGCTGTTTACTATTTAATATGCAATCTTGAACTTGCTTCTTCATTTTACATTTTCAACGATATTGCTAACAGTTTTGTAATGTAAGACGAAATAACCAATGGCCCGTATTAAAAAACTTATCTCAACTCTAATGCTCGTCTCGAGATGTGTCAAAAATGACAGTGTTAAGGTTTGACGTTTAGTTTGACGTATCTTGTGACTGGCCTCTCAGCCAAGATGAGTTTATTAATACAACCCTATAACTTACCTAGATGTAAGAATGTTACCTTAATTTGAATGTTTATGAGATGTGTTCAAAAGTGTTACCTGCCACCTGTTGAATTAAATTGGAAATCGTCGGTGATACTGCAATATAAATTTATTATAGAGCAAAGTAAACCTTAACATCTTAGAAAAAAAGTACATTTTGGCCCTCATAAAAAAATTACTTACGCAGTTTTGCAGTTTCACCGACGAAATGTTTAAGTGGGCAATTGAAAGGACAATTGGGAGAATATACAAGGTCATTATTTGGGCGTTTCAGAATGGCTGTCAATAATTCCTGCTTTTATAGTACGGTCGGCCAAGAAAGTTGTCTACCAGTGTTGACAAAAGTGTCTAATTATCGCGAAGGTTGACACTTGTCACTGTCATAATATTATTGCAAGGGAAAATTGGACTTGTTGTATCATGACGGGTAGACCACATTTTCGGCCGACTGTACAGGCACCAGCAATAATATCTGACACGTCTTTATTACTGGAAGCATAAGAGCGTATCACTTTTTAAAGCGATGCTGGATAATATATTATTGCTGGTGACTGTACTACCAGTTTCTAATAGCGAGCGAACATCTTCGTTTTTCTATGAAACTTGCTTGACAAAGCCAGCCGATAAAATACTGCAAGTTACTTGGACACTTCAAAGTAGACAATATCATGTTAAATTTGACAGCTGTCACTTTACAAGTTATAACCTCAAATTCAAATCTCAAAGTGAATTCACAATGCAGACAAGATCGCTTACGAGAATAAGCTAGTTTAAACTGCATATCGCGTTTAAACTAGTCTACTGGCTTATTGTGAAAACGCGTCCAAATTTGTACGATTCGGGTATAGTTGACGAAATACAATTTGTGTCGATTAGTCATAACGCTTTACATTTATACAGGTTTTAATGATTTATTTCCCTATTGAAATATAAAAGTTAAGCTGGTCCAATAGATAACATTCATCGGTGCAAATAATATTTCTTCAACTAAAACTAATATTTCTTGTCATAAATTGTAAATCCTCCATAAAATGTGTACTCCAGTCAAATCGGATGTGTTGGATTTGGAATACTTTAGTCTAAGATTGACTAAGCCGTTGGGGTTTTGTTCTAACTAAGGAAGTATCTCTCTTCCAAACTTTATTGCCTTCCTTGACAAATAATTTCAATATTCCCGCCTAAAGTGTTAATTCGATGTTTTATAGTTTATTTGTAAGTTTAATTCACAAATGTAAGTGCTTTGTAAACTGTTAGAGGTGCTTCGTAAGGTCACTAAAATTAAATGTTTTCAATCCGTAAAGACGCGCCCCTCCATTCCAAATTAAATTGCATTGTTGTGTTGCTCGTAAAATCTAGTAGTGGGGCGCGACTTCGTGGATAGAAAACCCTATACCTGTTAACAGGTTTTATAGTGGAAACAAAGTAAGTCTGTGACAGATTAAAACATATTATTGTGGAGGACCGGAAAATAGGGGATTCCTGGCGAGGTGGTTTGCTAAAATACGAGTTAGGCAATCCTCGTTACCGCAAAAGTATAATAAAATATAATACTTTTCCCAAAAAAATATGGTGAAGTTACTCCTTGGAATAAAAACGAGGCTATTTACGTTGTTTTTCAAAAGAAAAGTCGTCATGTCAGAGCATGTTGGAGAAAAAAATTAAACCACTTTACTCTGAACGAGCAACTTTAAAAAACATAAAGGAAAACAGCACACAATCGTAGCAAGTCAAATAATTTGCTCAAATGCCAATCGAACATTTGCTATGTATATGCCTCTCCCAAAAATATCAATTGAAACGGGTGAAGATGTTAACGAATGTACTATTTGCCACACAAATACATTTTGTTAATAAAAAAAAGTACAATTAGTTATATAATCTTAAACAAAATATAAAAGCAATGATCAAGTGAATAAATCAATAAAAAGACCTCTAAGTCGATGGTAATAATGGTAAATTGGTTCATTTGGTTTTGATTACATCTTTGCATGTTACAATTGACAGACTTTAATAACAGTTTTTAATTACTTACCTTAATGTGATGAATCTGTCGTAGACTTCCCTTGTCCTACCTAGTTATAACTAAGTATAGCTTTAAATCTCATCTTTGTCACAATCACGGACTTTACGTACTCTGCACCGATCATAAACATTTATAAATATATTATTTTAGATGTTACGTCATATTAAATAGGCGAAAAGATATTTAATTTGTATAAATTGATGCATTTTATAAAATTAATAAATCGATCAGACAACAACTGTAAAATACCAAATAATGTTATGTCTATAAAAACTATAATCTAGTTAAACAGCCCAGTTATAAAGTGACACACCTAAAACTAGCTTCACTTTGACATACGTCATTTTGCACCTCGAGTTTTACAATCTTCTTTCACATTTTTATAGATCGAGCGGTCCCGACGGTTCCCGGTGACGTATAAACATTTTGGAAGTACTGTGATGCCAAAATATAATGAAAAATATGTGTAAAGTTAAATAGAGTTTTGTTAATTTATGGATAGAGTTTATCTTCAGTCTATTTATTGCTTTTAGTAATAAATGATATTGCGAAAGATCTGGATTTTTATTGACCGACACAATTTCAAGAAGACCCCCACAGACTTGGTAGATTTAGCCTGAAGGTGCACTTTTAAATTTACTATATTTTTAGGGCAGAGTTCAGCAACCAATTTAACAGACAATTAAGTCTTATGTCACTACCGTCAAACCGGTAACCGTCCGTTTAATTGTTGGTGAACACTGCAATCAGTAACAAAATTTCGCTGATAATAAATAAAACAAAAGCTATGAATTAGTCTATTTTTTATTTGGTATACACAGCACCACTCACAATCACGCTTACCTTACGTTAACATTAAATAATTATTAATAAGGCACCTATACTTTGTGTACGTCTGTTATACTGTTATCACATTGTGCTTAAACTATAACTTTTTCAAATTAACTTGCATTTTTAAACGATTTTCTAACCTAGAAGCGCAAAATGTTGAATAAAAAATCTAAAACAAAGCATCAGAAAACCAAACAAATATTTATTTTGGTTCGACTCAAAAAATAGGTATATTTAGCATTACGAGGTCACTTTTTAGGTTAGAAACTAGTTTACTTCATAAGTAGTAAAAAAACATTAAAATATACATCAAAAAATTATAAATACTATTTCAAAAGAATGTCAAAGAGAAAATAATCGAATGAAAACATTAAAAACATATTGTAAATACAGCAGAGGCGTAGACATTTCATAAGAGATCTCATAAATGTTATCTTTCAACAAGATAAGAAATAATACACGATTTTTATTAAACTCATTCATAATATCATAATGCAATCGATACGCAGTGGAACTTAATTAATTAAACGTAAAAAGTTCATAATATGTAAAATAAGAATCGATTTAAAATTAATTAAGATTTTAAAATACTCGTCCACTAACATCATGAGACTTAATTCTATTAAAAGTACTATAAGAAGAGGTAACTCATTGAAATCACAATAAAGATGGAAGATACACTTATTAATATATAATTTAAATACCAATTGGTAATTACAATGTGCGTAAATACTCACACAATTCAATCTCTGTCAATTCAGTAAATATAATTCTGTCTAACTCTACCAAGCATAAGTTTATAAATATTAAAATATTTTCTAAAGTTTAATTCATGCCTAATACCTATAATCTGTGCATTTTAGCTTACCTATCGAGAAAACTTTCTAACCTACAATTGTATATTTTGTCTTAAGTTGTTTCAATAAAAATAAAAAATAATTTATAACCAAAAAGTTCAACTTTTAGGTTGAAATCTTGTTATCAAGACGAGTTAAAACTAATCGAATATACATCGAGCCTCATTTTCAAAGCTAAATCTCATAACTTGCCAGAAAGCTGCGAGCTGGTGGCGGTTTCGCTCTCATACTTAATCTCACTGTCGCAGTCCAAATAATCCATATCGCTTAACTCTCTCTTAATCAGTAAATGCGGCGTCTTTCTCACCCTTTTCTCCTTCAAAAACTTTGGAATCATCTGCTTCCCTTCCATAAGAAACTGTACTATAACCCTTTCGAAAAATATCGCCATCACAAAATAACAAGCCGCAATAGCGAGCACGATGTAACTGAAGAGCACGTCGTTCGGCATTCTCAATTCCAAAAAACGAGACAACCATTCCGCGGGAGCCACTGTGATATACAAAGAGATCCCCGTCATTATTAGAATACTGATCATGAGCTGTTTGTTCGTCACCACCGACTTCCTATAAGGCGAGCCGTGGCTAAAAACTATAGGCATCGTGATATATTGAAACATCGACACAGCAAAAATAGCATAGTTCTCCCAACACTCATTCGCTTCTTCGCCCGCATACAAATGCCTCTCGTACCAAGGGAAGAAAGTCAACGCGTAGAAACTTAAATACTGCGCTATCGCGATCAAAACCATCTGACCGATGAGAGATGTCAAGGGTACTAGACCTAAAAGCGACGTCAGAGGAGGTATCTTACATAATTTACCAGTGTAAGCTTCGGTCATGCCGAAAAAGAATGCGAAATTGACGATCAACGCCACGTCTATGAACAGGAACTGGAAGTCGGTTAGGTTGGATTCGAAGTAGTAGAGGAAAGCGACGGAGAGGAATTCCGTAAGGGAGTAGGCGACCATGAACTTGAAGACGCCGAAGCTGGTGGTGAGCGCGGCGCGGCCCTCGCGCAGCACGCGCGCGGCGCACACGATGTCGGGCGCGGCCGACGTGAAGGGCGCCGCCACGCTCGCCTCCAGCGCCGAGAGCGAGATGCCCGTGTGCGCTGCGCGGAGCGCGCCGCAGTCGTTGGCGCCGTCGCCACACATACCTGTATCAGTGTAGATATTATACTGGTCAAGTTCATCAATGCGTCATTATCGTTGCGGACTATACTCCGTTTGTTTAGGTAATACGGTATTTGACAAAAGTCAAATCAGCTTCTTTTTATGAAACATCAAAAACGCCCCGTCACTATGGAATTTATAGGGATCACTATCTTGTGACATCACAATCGAACAGCGTCCTTATTGTGGGATGTTATGAATTTAAACATCTTAAAATAGCAAACATAAATAAAAGATTAATGTTGTCGTAGTATTTTTATAATGTTTATCTGTTGGTAATGAAAAACCAATTTAATTTCACTCTTGTCAAATACCCTATTAACTAAATGTAAACAAAGCCACGTGGCTCTGTTGAACGGCCAGTAAGAACTGTTTTGTCGAGTTTTAACGTATCAGTGTTCTAGTTCTATTGGCTAACGAACTAAATCACGTGGTTTGTTTGTTTACATATAGATAAATACCTTAACGAATGAAGTATTTGATAGACCAGCGATAAACATGTTGCGGACAACTTGTGCTAGAAGTTCTTTTCCGCATTGTCGTACAAATTTACCAGTAAACTCTTATAATTTCATTTCACAAAAAAAATATTGTTTTTTTTAGCTGAAATTTATCACTTTATTAGGTATATTTTGTGAACTGATAGGATGAAAAGATCAAATAACATACTTCCCGCACTCGCATCAAAATATTTTCTCGTTCAAACTTATTTACATAAGTATAGCTAAATACAGACAACCATGACAATTATGTATTTAAGTAAGCATGTACAATAAAACACAACTAATATGGCTTGCCAATGCACCTGCACAGATGACATCTTTTCGAAGCACGGAAACCAATAAGCATTTTTTTTGTATTCTGTGCTGTTATTGGTTATTAGTGACGCCATGTTGACGCGCACCCACGTGTCATTCAGTCAGCCGTCAAACGTGCAGGAGTGAGATGGAAAAATAGATGCAATTTAATTTGCACCTTATAACTATTACGTACAAGTCTGATCGTGGATTTAATCGTGCTTTCGGAAATCATCGGAATCGGTGATCGTGTCTGCGCGAACGGAGATTCACGACACGCCATATAAATTGTGTTCTACTGTACAGATGTAGTGAATAATCCTTTCCCATATTTTTTTGTCGAATTAGTCCGTATTTATCTAACTTTCTCAATAAGCTTCAGTGCCCATCAATAAGCCAACTGAGAAAGTAAGATAAATACGAAGTTAAAAGATAAGATAAAAAGATAAAAGATATTTATTCAGTAAGTAGGCCGCACGGGCACTTTTACACGGCAAGAATCTACCAGCGCTTCCCAAGAGGAGACCACAGCCGAGAAGAAACGCCGCAAGAAACTCAGCAGTCAGTCGTTTTTTTACTACAATGATACTACTTAGTCTAGCATTATATAAAGCTATAAATATTAAATTAAATATAATATCAAATAGCATGCGTATTTCAGCAGGAAAACATGTCAAAAATATTACGAGAGAGACAAAGGGAGAAAAAAAAACACAGGACACCCAAATTAAAGTTTGATATGCTTTCCTACATCAACGGTGTCCCCTAGACAAACAACCTTGCAATTTTACAAATTATTAATGACTAAGTTTCGGGTTTATCCGACCTAAAACGATGGAAAAGGATTATTCACTACATCTGTACGTGTGTTTGTTGCGTGTATGTAAGACTCACCGACATAGTACCCGAGCGCCTGGTACTCGGTGACGAGCTGCTGCTTCTGGTCGGAGGACATGCGCGCGAACACCGCCCCGCGCGCGATCACGCGCGGGACCTGCGCGGGGTAGTGCTCGCGCAGCACCTGACACACAAACACACACATAGTTCAACTATTGGGACCGAGCGCGACGACAGCGCCACGTGACAGGCGGCCATTATGGACAATATTGTCACCGCTGTCAAACAAGAAGTAAGTAAATATTGTGAAAAATATTAATGAAATCTTGTGTTATTTTACTATATTACACAATTTTGGACAATGGTAGTCAGTAACATTATTGCCAATAATATTAAAATTGATGTTTTCAGTGAGAAATGAGCCTACTCGTGACTAAAACGGGGTTTCGTTTACGGCAAATATCCACTTATTTCTTTGGTCTCGTTTCCATCATGGTCTTGGAAATTGGTAAAGTTTACAGTCGCTATTCTTCTCGGTGTTATTACAATTCACAACAACACATCTTACCAGGACCATATTTTTATCTCAAAAACGATTAGAAAATGTTGGACAAAAATGACAATTTTAGCCGTAGCGAGCGCTGTGATCGTTTAGGCTACCCCCTCCACCCGCTTTGCACTCTGCCAATTAACTTTAAAAAACAAGGGAATATCATGTCGGAACATGCTGTGAGGTTTATTTAATCTTTATTTCAAGAAAAACTAATTTGAATGCATAATAAATTGACCTTTGGGCAAATCAGAAAACTCCCTTACTTATAAACGTGGAATAAGCTTGGAATAGTTTATGCCATGCTTTGTCACTTTCTGTCAGATGCAAATGTCACAATTACAGATAAGGACCAAGGATGGCATAAACTATTCATAGGGTTCATGTTCATAGATACGAAAAACAAATCACCTTTGCTTTAAATGCTTCGGTAGGTATATTTATTTTAATACTTTATTCCACTTACATAAAATAGTGTGCAAAAGTGGATTCACCTTGGAAAAATATTTTCACATTTAATTTTTGGTTTAACTATCGTTTTAAGTGCGCGGTATAAATATTTCAATGTGAATACATAATTTTAGTTGTTAATGATAGGTTCTGAAAAACATATGGGTGTGAAATACAACGAACAGGCGGACATGGAGAAACTATAAGGATTTCAAGTAATTAAAATAGGTTATGTACAAACTGAAAACTTATCAAAAGTCCGATCACGACGATTATCAGTTTATCACTGACAAGTAGAAAATGCACAGATGTCAAGCGACAATTCAGAGTATAAGGACATATCACTCGTTGAATACAAAACGGACACATTCCAAAATAATTTGCTCTTCCATTAAAAATCGTATTCCAACAGCTTCTAATTTTAAAATGCAACACTGACTCATTTCGGATTGTGCCCGTTTTGTATTCAATGAACGATATATGGCGTAGTTTATATCCCATTAAAAACAGATGTATTGCGCACCCTCCAAGTGTCCCCGGTCATGACGATCTTGTAGCGGGGCTCCGCGGCGGGCAGGGCGGGCGCGAGCGAGCCCCGCCCCGAGCGCTGCAGCGCGCTGCGCCGCCCCACCGGCGCCTGCGCAACGACAAACTACTGTCTCAATAATTATACGCAAAGTCGCCACCCGTGTGGTTGCCGGGTTAGAATAGTGCCACTCCATATCTTCCCGTGGATGTCGTAAGAGACGGCTAAGGGAATAAAGGCGTATAGTACTGTTAGGCGATGGGCTTGCAACCTGTCACTAATATACTGGTAAACATCTTAGCCTAAGCGTGCAAAATGTGGTTACAGAATTATCAAGAAGTTTTTAGAGTTGTTGGTAATTCTGTAGCTCTGCCTACCCCACTCTGGGAATAAAGGCGTGAGTTTATGAATGAATGATGAGTCGCCATTATACCCTTAAAAAGTCACCAGAGAGTTAAGAATACCAGATCAAGTCTCCGGTAAGTAGAGAGGTTCTGAAATTTGGAATGAATAAGTGTATACAAATACAAATTATAACATGCATTGTAATTTGAACTTAGAACTCCTTGTAAAATATGTACAGTCAACAGTATAAATAAGTGATAAATTCTGTACCTGTCACAGTTGTCAATACTGGCAAACTTGATGTAACACTTATTAAAACTATTCTCTCAGCTATTACAGCTTCGCAAATCACTACTAAAGAGTCGACCATCGCTTTACCCCGCTAGGCTCACTATGAATTTAACAAACGCATTGTTTTACAATCAGGATTATATCGACCTTCAACACGCTCCCACGACACCACTATCAATCAACAAAAGCACCAATAATCAGCGAGGGCCGGACGTGGTGTGGGATGACTTCCTACCAAAAATGATAAGAAATAACCGCTTATTTTTTTATGCATTACAAAACTGTAATAACGAGCCTGTGGAAATAGTAGTTTATGCAACTGATGCATAATGAGAGGCCTTAAAACACGAGTGTGGTTTTACGAAACGAGCGTCAGCGAGTTTCATAATAGGATCACACGAGTGTTTTAAGGCCTAATTATGTACAGCTGCCATATCGGTTGTGTTTTACTGTACGTAGATGTTTGTGTCAAATGTGGTAACAGAATGAACAACAAGTTGTTAGAGTTATTGGTAATTCTGAAACTCTGTCTACCCCACTCTGGGACTAAAGACGTGACGGTATGTATGTCTGTAAACTGTTTATTGCACAATAATATAAATATTACAACATTGTTATTAAAGTAAAGTAAAAAGGCATGTATGGTGTAAGGGTATTTATCTACTCTCATATCGTATAGTTCGAATTATAAACTTCAAAACGAATTTATATTGGCATACTAAACACAATACCGAATTTAATAAAAAAACACTTTATAACATTATTTCTCTAACAAAATAATGTTATAAAGTATTTTTTTTACCATTACGTTACAAGTTAATCCAAAAAGTTAAAGTCACCAACGAGGTTCCATATCATTTTTTTTTAATAATAGAACGCACATGCGGTTCGCATCATTTTTATAGCATTACAAAAAGTTTTCATTCCAATTTTTACTTGACTGTGACAGTGCCCGCTTCAACGCATGCGCGGTGATGTGCTAAGTTTTGGCGCCATTCATTGAATACGTTTTGTTGTAATGTTATTATATTTTGTACTAGCTGTTCCCGTATCCACTTCGTTGGGCAAAACATTTTTTTTGAGTTAATAATTTTCCCGCTAATTCCCGATCCCGTGGGAATTTCGGGAATTCCTTTCTTAGTGCACCTCTACGGTACCTAAGCTACGTCCCTTCCAAATTTCAAGTGCCTACGTTTAGCCGTTTAGGCTGTGCGTTGATATGTCAGTCAGTCAGTCAGTTTCTCTTTTTATATATATTTTGTATGAGAGTAGATAAAGTAGTGTATGAATCTGCACATATCTAGGTATTAAAACACTCGTGTGATACTATTAAAAACCTCGCCTAGCGGCTCGGTTCTAAAACACACACTAGTGTTTTAATACCCCTTATTATGCAACAGTTTCATAAAGTACCATTATGTATGTTAGGTAGCTAGGTGTGTATGGCCCGCTCACCCCGTGGCGCGTGCTGTGGCAGCACACGACGGGCACCAGCCCGCTGTGCTCGACGTCGAGCTGCACGACGCGCTCGCCGGGGACCAGGATGCCGCACTCCTTGGCCACGCTCACCGCCGTGTGGATGTTGTCGCCTGGAACCAACACCATTATCACATCATCTACATGTATTCATCTGCATCTGACGCCTGGTACTCCATTGATGCCTTTTTCGAGTGATACACATTCCGTATAGTAACTGGTTCGCAGACCCTCAAAAATAATAATAATTATGTGTAAAAATTATAACAATGTATATCTGTCTATGTACAACGTGCATGATAGTAATAAAATATAATAAGTACCTAATATTATATTATGAATTTATGAATAAGATTTGACATGTAAAAAAATATATTTTACCAATAAACGATTGAATTGAATTGAATTGAATTATTATTGGCCAAATTGACGAATTGAATTGACCACGCGCTGGCCTAGTTGACAGTGACCCTACCTACGAAGCTAGCATGGGTTCAAATCCCGGTAAGGGCAGATATTTATTTATGAGTCATGGATGTTTTCTATGTATTTAAGTATTATATTTATCTATACAAGTATTTATATTGTTGTCTAGTACCCATAGTGCAAGTCTTGAGCTTAGTTTGGGACTAGGTCAATTGGTGTGACATTGCCCATGATATAAAAAATAGAATAGTTTCCCCAAACATGTATTAGAACGCATGGAAGCTAAACCTGGGTCTACCAAAAACATCGTTAAAAGATTTCTTATGTCTTGTAATTAATTCTTATAAATAGTGTCCTCACTAACTTAGCCAAATAATCTTAAATAGATAAAGATTTTAGCTAAGTAAAAATTGTAAACTCAACACAAATATTGAAATAAACAGATTTTATTATTATTATTATTATTATTATTTATAAAAAAATGGGAAAGGAAAATTCTGAAAATGTACAGTTCCAGCGATATAAAAATTATGAGTAGGTATCAATAATTATGCTAACAAAAAACTGTTTAACTGTTTGTCAAATTCCATGTACAGTGGTGGCCACGTAATTAGGGACGCTTGCCTTTTTCCCATAAAATTGCCTACAAATATAACTCTTTAATTTTGACAACTAATCTAAAAGTTTTTAATTAATTTGGTAAGATTTGAAACGGTATCACTGTAAAGTTGGAATATTTTGATCGGCGCGACCTTATTACATAGGCAGGCAACAGAACAAAAGCGGACAAGTAGATAAATGTAATCATAAAAATAATTAATGCTCTTTTATTGAAAACTACATCTTGTACAGTATTCTAAACCTCGTAAAAAAAAGTTATATCAGCGACACACTGGATTCTAAAATTATACAAATCTTTACTTTATCACTTGTTAATATAATGAACACGTTCACATTCAAGGCCAATGAGCGATAAGCTAATAATTATAGACTTGTGGCGACAGAGTTTCACCTTTATAACCGCAACCAACCGCTAAATTTAGCAACGTCGGTATGAGCATCGGTGGTTCAGTGGTAGAATGCTCGCCTGCCACGCGGGCGGCCCGGGTTCGATTCCCGGCCGATGCATCTCTTTTTGCATTTTTTTTAATGTTTTTTATTTAGCTTCTACATATAATACTACTTGGTTTTTAGTTTTGACTATTTAATAATTCTATAAAAAAAACCGAGCTTAGGCGACTTAAAAGAAACTCTTATCAAGTGGCCTATGTGCTAATTTACACTTTTAAAAAAACCCTGATTTTTTTGTGGGAGCCGCCTATATATTTTTTCTCTTTTAGTAAATAACAGTAATAACACATTCTAAAAAACGCCTTACGGTTGTGCTTTTTAGATATGTTACAAAAAATACGCCCGGGCGGCGCCGGGCGCGGACAGCTAGTATAAAATAAAAAAAACATTGAGATCAGATTGACAATTGAGCAGGAAACCCTGTCAAAGCTCAGGATGATCACAAAAGTAGCCTCGTGTGTATGTATGTAATGTATGTATGTAAACTCTTTATTGCACGAAAATATAAATATTACAACATTGTTATTGAAGTAATGTACAAAGGCGAACTAATCCCTAAATGGGATTTCTTCCAGCTATCCCTGAAGTAAAGATAAAAGATAAAAGATGTTTATTCAGTAAGTAGGCCGCACGGGCACTTTTACACGTCAAAAATCTACCAGCGCTTCGCAAGAGACCACTGCTGAGAAGAAGCGCCGCAAGAAACTCAACAGTTAGTCGTTTTTTAAATATACAATTTTAAAACTTAACCTAGCATTATATAAAACAATGAATCTAACATACGATAAGAAATAAATGTATTCACGCGTAGTTGAGCAGGAAAATGTGTCAAAACTCTGAATTTTCTCCAGAACTAATTAGTAGTAAGTAATAGAAAATAATTATGAAAATTATACTTAATTATGATGGTGTAATACAACTACATAAAAAGTTTCGATACATTCTCCTACAGAAACCGTGTCCCCTAGACAATATACAATGTTTAAGTACATATTTCTTACGATTAAGTTATTATTAAGTTATTTGGGTGTTTAGTTTAGGCCAAGCACTTTTATCTGATAGATAGTCCTCGACCCTATAGTAAGCTTTAGACATCAGCGACTTTTTCAAGTAAGTTTTAAGTACTGGAAATGGTAACTTTAAAGCTTCGTCAGGTAATTTATTATAGAAATGGATGCATTGACCTACAAATGATTTAAAAACCTTACGAACACGAAATTTTTTAATAGCTATTTTATTTTTATTTCTTGTATTAAAATTATGTATATCACAATTCTTAATAAAAGAGTCCTGATTTTTAATGACATAAATAATATTCTCATAAATAAATTGTGACGCTACTGTCAAAATACTAATTTCTTTAAATAGTAATCTTAAAGAATCACGGGAGTTTAGGTTATATATAGAACGGATGGCTCTGTTTTGTAACACGAATATAGTCTGTATGTCAGCAGCTTTTCCTCAAACCAGAATACCGTATGACATAACACTATGAAAATAACTATAATAAACTAAGCGAGCTGTCTCAACATTCGTAAGTTGCCTGATTTTCCTAACAGCATAAGCTGCAGAACTTAATTTACCTGCTAGTACTGCTATGTGGGGACTCCATTGCAAGTTTTTGTCTATAGTTATCCCTAAGAAAAGCGCCTTATCTACCATTTCCAAACACTCGCCATTTAGAAATATACTAGATTCTACCGGTCTAACATTAGGCAAAGCGAACCTAACACATTTAGTTTTCCTAGCATTAAGTAGCAAATTGTTACTAGTAAACCAATTAAGTACTTTACCTAGCGTGGCGTTTATCCTAGTGTAATTGACGGATTTTCGGTCTACCTTGAAAATCAATGATGTATCATCAGCAAATAGCACAATATCACAAAGATTCTCTATCATGGGTGGTAAGTTATTAATGTAAACCAAAAATAAGACGACCTAATATGGAGCCCTGAGGCACACCTAATTTAACAGCTGCTCCAATGGACTGTGTTCTGTTTACTACAACCGTTTGTGTCCTATCACTAAGATATGAGGACATGAGATTTAGAGAATTATTAGTCAGACCATAATGTTCTAATTTTAATATAAGAGTCGCATGATCTACGCAATCGAAAGCTTTGGAAAGGTCACAAAAAATTCCTATTGCATCACAAGATTTCTCCCAAATATTGTATATATATTTAATGAGTACAGATGCTGCATCAGTTGTGAATCGTCCTCTGGTGAAGCCGAACTGATTACTGTTAAGCAGTTTATTTCTATTGAAGTGACCTAACATATCATTTAACATTATTAGTATAAAGTAAGTAATAGTAAGTAGTGGTAGTGTTAAGTCGTGTGTTCGGTGTCACCTGTGATCATGACGACGTGTATCCGCGCGTCCTTCAGCTCCTGGATGATGTGCGTGGTGGCGCCCTTCAGCTTGTTCTCCATGATCACCAGCCCCAGGAACTCCAGCTCACACTCCACCTGACACACCGACCATTGCAAATAAAGGTTAGCTGGAAGAGATGCCTTAAAGGGAGAAGTTTAACTTTGTACAGTCGGACAATAATGCCATTATACAACAAGTTCGATTTGCAATAATATTATGACAGTGACAAGTGTCAACCCTAGCGGTTAGATCTCACAGAAACTTTTGTCAAAACTGGTAGAGCACTTTCTTCGACTGTACATTCCTATTCTCGAAATTGTTTTTGAATTTCTGTGTTTTGTACAATAAGGTGTTCACATACATACATAATATAAGTAGGGTAACGGCACCAGTAATGGACACTTCACTCTTAATTCAATCTTCACGTGGGCTTAATTCAAGTAAAATATTAAATAAGTTGCAAAATGTACCTCAGTGACTTACGTGCTAAGGTGTACTTTGCAACTTATTTAATTTGTTAGTTACGCGGTATTACAGGATCACTGACGTTATATGGGTAAAAATCAAAATAAATGTTCAGTTAAAGAGAGTTTTGTCACCGTCACGAAACTGTTGGTTAACGTCAAACATACGTCAATTGTAATGAAATTGTAAGTTAGACATCATTTAAGTGACATTTAAATAGCGTCCTTATGTACATTTATTTTGATTTTTACCCATATGTATAAACGTTATTCAGATAGCAATAACGTCTGTCAGACGTCCCCCTCACCTCGTCGCGGGTCATTTTCTCGAGCTGCCGATGCGAAACCTCCAGCACGCGGGTCCCGAGCGCGATGACGCGGTACCCCTTCTCTGCGTACGTGTATAACACCTCTTCCAAGTCCGTCGGCACTGTGGAACAAACATATTTATTTAAACATTACGTAACAAATTTGAATTTTCGTAAATTTTTTTGGAAATGAATGAATTTTCGGATGAATAAAACAGATAGTAAACACAATTTCGGACCGGAACCACTTAGCGCGAAAAGGGTTTTCGATATGTTATTTGATAGACTTGTTTTTACAAGCACCAAGGATGCGCTAAGCCTACCGTCGACTTAGTTCAATGATCGTCTGTTACCCTATTCAAAATTAACCCAACAGGTTTAAGCTGGTTTAATCTCTATGCGCAAGAGTTTCGACTTATTACTGCATTGCCTAGCAATACGGTATTTGACAAAAGTCAAATCAGCTTCTTTTTATGAAACATCAAAAACGCTCCGTTACTATGGAATTTATAGGGATTACTATCTTGTGACGTCACAATCAAACAGCGTCCTTATGTCCTTTATGAATTTAAAAATCTTAAAATAGCAAACTAAAATATAAGATTGATGTTATCCTAGTACTTTTATAATGTTTATCTGTTGTTAATGAAAAACCAATTTAATTTCACTCTTGTCAAATACCCTATTAGCAATTGATAGGGTAGCGGCAGGTAGTAGCCTGAATGCGAAAAAAAGAGAAAGGCGATCAATGGATCTATAACATTGTAGGCGCCTTGGTCCATACTGTAAGCCTATAATTGTAATTATAATAAAGGATCGGAAAAACGCCCGTCATTTTGAAAACATAACCCTGTTCCGTACAGCAGAGACTTCCTTTATGTCAATAAAAAATATTATTAGGTATTTTATAGATTTATTAAAAAATATTATTAGGAATTTTGTAGTCAGCGACATTTATTTTTATTAATGACCCGGAATGGTTGTTGGACAACACAAACCCACACACAAATATTTAGTCAACGATTATAATTATATGCCAAAATGACGCCCTTACATTGTAAATGACAGTTTACCGACTCATAAATGGGTACCTAAATTTATGGAAAAAAAAAGACATTATTTTTGCTTGGCGAGTGTTTTTTTCCCATTGCAATTCCGGTGTCATTCATTAATAAAATTGTCACCGAATACATATAAAGTACGGTATAATAAATCTATAAAATACCTAAGTAATAATATTTTTTATTAACATCAGAAGGAGGTCTCTGCTGTACGGAACAGGGTTATGTTTTCAAAATGACGGGCGTTTTTCCGATCCTTGATTATAATAAATAAATAAATAAATAAATGGGGGTAATCAAAGTTCCAGTGAATGCTAACTCCTAACCGGTGTCCTTCCTGGACAGGTCCCGGATCATCTCCGGCGCGCCCTTGCAGTACACCCTGAGCACGTCCTCGCCCAGGAGCCGAACCACCACCGAGGCCCGTTGGAGGGACGAGACGAACTGGTGCTGCTGGACTATACCCACTTCTAGCGGCAACTGGGGGGAAATCAATAATCAATAAATAAATGTTAGGGGAGACTCTCACGCGGGATAGTAGTAGAATTAATAGGTCGCAAAATTACTTGTAAAATTACCGCATGTCTCTTTTTTTTCCTTTTCTCCCTTTGTCTCTCTCGTAATATTTTTGACATGTTTTCCTGCTGAACTACGCATGCTATTTGATATTATATTTAATTTAATATTTATAGCTTTGTATAATGCTAGACTAAGTAGTATCATTGTAGTATTAAATATGGTTAAAAAACGACTGACTGCTGAGTTTCTTGCGGCGTTTCTTCTCGGCAGTGTCTCCTCTTGGGAAGCGCTGGTAGTTCTTGACGTGTAAAAGTGCCCGTGCGGCCTACTTACTGAATAAATATCTTTTTATCTTTTTATCTCTTTTTTACTCACGTGCACGTCGTCCACGTTGACGCTGGCGGGCCGGCGCGGGCGCACGATGGTGGGCGTGAGCAGCGCGAAGTTGCAGGTCTCGGGCACGGCCGGCTCTTCCAGCGACCAGCCCGTGCTTTCGAACATCTGCACATACATACTGATTAGTGACGCATTAAAAGCACGGGTAGCACTGAAAAACTTAAAAATAATAATATGCGATTACTGCCATACTTTCAAATCTGAACATTGCTTGAAAATTCCATCAAACTTGCACATCAAACGCTTTAGTCTCGTTAAATTCTTGCTTATATCTCTCTTAACTATGGTTTAACATTCGCTTGTTATTATTACTCTGAGTCTTTCTTGAATTTGATTTCAATAAAAACATTTTTTTTTAGAAGAACCATCGACATTAGCATTCTAATATAATCTCAAGTTGCCATCTTAAGATTTCACATGCGTTGCCATCCCTAAGGACTAAAATCGAATACCTCTATGCTAGTAATTTTAACGACTGTCTTATCCACACACCGGAACACCACAATGTGAACACTGTTGTTTAATAGGCTCGAAGTCGTCAATTTCATTAGAGATGCCAAATCATAACTTAAAGCAAACTCAACGTTATTGTTGTAGAATGTCAGACTGTACGTACCTTCAAGTCCAAGGGATCTCCAGCCAGTTCTCCATTAAGCAGTGTAAGGCTGTGGCACGAGGCCATGCCCAGCTTCAGGTCGTGGAGGTCGTTCATCTGGCGCGGGTCGCGGACGGGGCGCGCCAGGACAGGGGGGGAGACAGCTGTACTTACGGGGACCACCCCCCACATGTCTAGACCGTCCTCGGTCAGTGTACCAGTCTGGGAAATTATCAATCCTACTAGTATTATACACATACATACGAACAGAAATATATTTTAGTCGGGAATATCACATACTTTTCATCCAGGAAAAATATTTGAGGGAATAACGATAACTGTATTCCCCCGGGACATGAAATAGCCGAATAATAAGTAGTACGCGGACGAAGTCGCGGGTAGAAGCTAGTATGATTTAAAAAAAACTGCATGCATGGCATGCTATTCTCGACTAAAATATATTTCTGTGCGAAATTTAATTCAGATCCGTTCAGCCGTTCTGTCGTGAAACATCCATCCAACATTGGAGCTTTATCTTACTAATATTATAAATAAGAAAGTATGGATGTTTACATTTTTGCACTTTGTATGTTAGTTACTCAATCACGCTTCAATCACTGAACGAATCGGGATGAAACTTGGCACACATATTATAGGTTAGGTCCTGAAATAGGACATAGCATAGTTTTTATCGCGAAAAATTTAAAAGTTCCTAAAGAAAAACCGATAATCGAAATCTACGCGGGCGAAGTCGCGAGCAGAAGCTAGTTCATAATAATGTTAAAAAGATAACCTGTATCACGTAGTTTTGTCTGTTTACATTTAGTTAAACACCTCAGCTAACAAAGTACCGTAAAATAGGGTGAAAAGGGATTAAGGGATAAGTAGGGACACAACTTAAAACGAAGCAAATGTTCCTAATTATAAGACTGAAATTATTTTCAACAGACGTAATGTTATCCATTTGATACTTGTACCTATTTGTAACAAGTTATGACTTATTTTAGGTCGTGTACCGGTGTGGTACTGTCACGAGCGTTAATTTGGGACCCATTTAAAAAAAAATATGTTTCAAGTTGTCAATGTCATTAGAGATGTCAATTCATTTGTAACTTTTAGGAAACTCAACCTTATTGTAGTAGAATGTCAGAATGACTTTGGACCTAAGGTGGGTGCCAAATTAAATCTCGTGACTGTACCGTTTTACGGGGTGCGCCAAAGTTCATATTAAATTACAAATTAGATTATTGGAACTCCGAAAATGTATCTCATACAATTTTACAACCTAATGATCACTCTTCATAATCGTCATATATTTTTTTAATACTAATGATCGGAGCTTATAATCGTCTGAACTTATAACGCCAATATTCATAGAACCGTACACTTTTCAGAATTTCTTAAATATCTTACGTGTAGAAAAAATTTGGTTAGCTTAGGTTAGATTTATAAAAATCAAAAAAAAGTAACAGTTTTATGAAAAAATTGATTATGAGTTGCGATACTTATGACTTAAAAAAGTATGAACAAAAAAGTATTAGCAATTTTTCGGTGTAAGGATGAGTATAGTCACAAATCGTTATTTGTATAAAAGTTCGAAAGACCAATTTTACATACATACATACATACATACCGTCACGCCTTCATCCCAGAGTGGGGTAGGCAGAGCTACAGAATTACCAACAACTTTAACAGCCAGTTGTTAATTCTGTAACCACATTTTGCACATACAGGCTAAGATGTATATCATGTGTGTGTATATTAGTGACAGGTTGCAAGCCCATCGCCTAAAAATACTACAAGCCTTTAATCCCTTAGTCGTCTCTTACGACTTCCAGAGGAAGGTATGGAGTGGTACTATTCTATTCTATTCTGCCGGCAACCACACGGCAAATTCTGCCGGCAACCACACGGCAGACCAATTTTATATGAGCCAATATGGACCCCGTTGTACACACAGCAACACATCTAGCTATACACTTCAGAAATCTGAAACACTGCATGAAAGAGAGTCGCACTAGAATTCGTATGTTGTTGACATAATACACATATATACATCTCTTTCTTTTTTCTCTGCTCTGTCTTTAATGGTTAGTTAGGTGTGATGTTGTGTGTACGTTTTACCACTGAAAACATACCTTATCAAAGCACATACAATCCAGCGAACCGCTGACGTTGACAGCCCTCGTGTTTAGGCAGGACACACGCGCGCGTTTCAGCCGCGCGACCGCGTACAGCCGGCCCACCGTCATGGCGGCGGGCAGCGCGGGCGGCACCACGATCGTGATGATGTCCAGGGCTTTGATGGCGATGTCGCCGGGGGTCAGGGCGCGGTAGGCCTGGAAAAATAATAATAGGAATAACAGAACTGTTTTACAGCTGATAGCGTTATCAATTTTTAGAAACTTCATCGTTGTGCAAGTGTCGAAAATCTCGCTTACCTGTAATCTATCATCTTTCAATTTCAATAATATACTACAGCCTCTTTTCATTCAATTTATTTGAATAAAAAAAGGTACATGAGTCATATTTCTAATTAAATGTTCCGTCATTTGTTGGCAAGTGAACCGCTAAAACTTATAAGGACTTAGCTAGGCCTCGCTTCCTAACATCATCGGCACAGTTGCATAAATAACTATTTTAGCTGCCTAGCATTATAATGTTCTAAAATAATCTTAATTTATTTATTCCAGGTCATTTCGTGACCATGATTGTTCCAATACGATCGAAGCGTCGAGGTATTATTGAATAATTCATATTTTACACGACTTACAAATATTTCATACACATAATTGAAATTAAGTGTATATTGAAATTGAAAATAAATAAACCAGGGACCCGACCACCCATTCCCCGATAAAAGCCGTTAAAAGAATTACCTCTCGAAGTATACACCACTAAAAGAATAACCCTTTTGGAAGGAATGTATGACTTTGTAATTTGATAAACTAACCATTCACATAAGGGAAACCTAAACAGCTGAAGCTCTCTCATCTCTCGTATTGCATAACCAAATATAAGGGTAACCCTTAAAAATTGCGCTTTAAAACCAATTGAGCAGCTTTTTATAAGGGTTACCCTTATAAAAATCCATTCGAAATCCCTTGAATGGGATAGCGAACCGGCTCCTGCTTTTAATTTGTAATATTTACAGTAATTATATTATAATATTTAAAGTAGCCTTTCAAAGGCCTTTCCATTGAAATAGGTAGCCCAGTGGTAACCCATTCCAATTGACCGCCCATACGATTGACTTTCCCTTATCGAACGATGAACTCAACGATAAGGCTAGCCCTTTAAAATTGGTAATTCGTAAGTAATTCTCCTTGATGTCCCTATGAAAGGGTTTCCCTAACGTTTTAGCGCTTAATATAAAACTTTCCCTTTTGTGGAAGATGTGTGCGACAAGGAAAAAATATAAATCCATATTCCAAGTGGGGAGCTGCTTTGCTCAGTAAAGTTAGGTACTTATTGGTTTAGTTGGCGACTTGGCGTTTCGCAGTGCAGAAAAGCAGGCTTGACACTAGAATGGGTAAGTGCCGAAATACGTACCTACTTAGTTATTGTCATGATACTCATGCATGATACTACTTTTTTGATTTGGATCCTGTATTTTTTGTCAATTGTTTCGTAATATGTAATCAGAGTATTTTTGTTTTGCTAATTCGCGTTTTGACAATTAATTTTCTTATTAATTAAGTAGGTAAGTAAGTATTTATGTTTTTACAAAAAGTATTTATACATTATCAAATGTTAATTGATCTATTTACGGTTTGTTTCAGATTTCAAACAAAGTTTAGTTAAGAATGAAGTTGAAAGTCAGTCCCTCCTACCAGCAAAGAGAAAATTCTATGGCAGTAAGTACCTAAACATAAATTCTATGATGTGATAGGTACCAATGAGCTATGCGTAGTAGCCGGAAACACCTAATACTTCAAATATATTATTTTCCGGTTAATAATAATTTGTCCAAGTTTTCATTTTACGAAAGCTATGTTATTTTATTTGATCTATTTTAGAATAAATGCGTAATTTAATTAGGTACTACAAGTAGGTTACGTTACTTTGATTTATAAGTGATATCGAAAATAAAGTCTTCTTGCAAAACATTTCATTCGGAATTATGAAAAATCGTGTTTTTGATCAATTCGGAACCATGTAGTTGATGTAATGTAGGTTAAATAGGTACCTACCCGAAGTAGCCACTAGTAGGTATAGGTTTCCGTCACAATACATTCTAGATAGATACCGCATGTTGCCATGTTCATATTATAAATACTAACTAAGTACTATTATAATATTATACATATATAATTTATTATTCAAATTGTGAACTCTGTCTGTCTGTTACATTTTTATGCCAAAACCAAAACACCAATTTCGATGAAATTTGGAATGTAACTAGCATAAACCTAGGAGAAACGAAAGTTGTGAGGGTAATGCATGTTTGTATGTTTGCTAATTACTGCTCCTTTGCGACTCTAGCTGATTTTTTTGTCATTTTCAGATAAAGCAGAAAATTCAGTTGACATGTTTGATACGCAATACAGTCAAGATTGGGAAGATAATTAATTATATTCCCAAAATAATGCAACTCGTACGGTTAAATGCAAGGAAACAAATACGGATGCAGCTTCACCAACAAAAAATAGTAACAATGCTGAAGAAAGCGCCATAGTATACTCTGTTTCTGTAGGAACCCAAAGCGAGTTTATGGAGGCCGCAAACAACTTAAGAGAAGCGAACACAGAATTTGGCCGATTTGTTGCTCGTGAATTGTCAAATGTTCCAATTATAAAACGGCGACAAATTATGTGGCAAATAATCCGAATTTTTGAACATGGCTCAGTTTGATTTATTTTGCTTATGAAACAATTAAATAGGCATAGGCTTGCATCATTTTTCAATAGTTAATAAATGAAACACATATAAAAATATTGGTATTCATTTTATTTACTTAAAAACTTGAATTTTTTGAAGCTTGAAGGTTTTTTGAAATATTATCATACAGCTTCAGCATAGATATAAAAAAACATAGCTATTATAGAAAAAAAACTTTTTTTTACAAACTTCAGGCATAGTTGGCATATTTCAGGGAATCAACCCTGTCAAATAAAGTTGAAAAATAAAAGGATTTTCTTACAAAAAATAAACGATATCGCACCCACACATAAATGTATAAAAAACCCCCGACTCAAAACAGGCGTCGCCACGTCAGTGACCACTAAGTAGATGGGTTTTTTTTTTTTTTTTTTTTTTATTTCACGTTTTTTAATCTTTTTCAAATAAACAATCTGACTTTAGCTAGCAACGTCTCTTTAACGACATGAAATGAATTAGGGGTTTATTAAGTTAGTTATTACTCATAAATAAAAAGAGGGGTGTTAGTTTTTAACGTGTATCTCTGTCTGTATCTGAGTGTCTGTTTGTGGCATCGTAGCTCCCAAACGGATGAACCGATTTGGATGCGGTTTTTGAAATGCGGTATTTGAAAGCAGGTTTTCTAGCGGTGGTTTTTAGCAAAATTTCATGAAAATTGTTTCGGCCGTTTAAGAGATCAGCTCTTAAAGTATGTGGCGCCGTTAAATCGGGGGCTTTTAACCTCTAAAACCTCTATATCTCAAAAACGGCTAAACTGATTTTAATAAAACATGTCTCAGAACCACCGCCAAAAGACCTGCTTTCAAATAAAATTAAACTGCATCGAAATCGGGTCATCCGTTTAAGAGCTACGGTGCCACAGACAGACACACACACAGACACGCACGCACGCGCGCGCTCGCGCACACACGCACACACACACACAGACACACGGCGGCGGGGGTTAAAAAAGGGGCTAACTTCGGTACCGACTGTTAAAAAATTACTAACCCATCAAAAATATACAATTGTAAGAAAGGGATGGACACTTATTTCAAAGAACGTATCACTTCGCAGAATTTTCGAAGCAATTATCTACTGATCTCGTGTTGATTTTAGGGTAAAAAACTATATTTATAACAAACACCTAATAAATTCACAAAGTTTTAGGCGAGATGTAATAATATAAAAAGCGAAAACTTTAAATCGCCGGTTCATTTTTTTACGATTGATATTTTTTATTTTGTTGAATTGAATTGTATCTAAAGATTACTACAACATAGCACTACTTAAAAATTACCACAAAAAAAAACATATTATGTAGTGCAACTTTTTTTACGGACGTGCGCGCACCACTGTGATGTAATGACGTCACTCCAGCAAGATGGCGGCGCCCGCGCTCTACGAACTACCTTCGGTCTATTTGATGGCAAAGCGAATTCCACGCGAATGCGATGAGGAGCGACGCGGCGCGAAAGAAACAAACAGTCTAAAGGGTATTTTAAGTGTCCTACGTCCTACGTGACCAATAAAGGCGCCTGCTCTTATTAAAATGACAATATATTATATAAGTAAATTTTTAGACGTTCCAAATGGCTACGCTTGTGAAAAACCATTTGACGCTATAGATATTTTACAGGGATCGCATCACAAAACGCTTAAGACTGCCAATTCCAAGATATCGATTTTGAAAGCAATTAGTCGAAATAACTCAAAAGTTCTATATGGCGCCTACTTTTCCTCAATCTGTCAACCAGTCGACAATCAGTCGAATACCTAAAAATATCAAAATGGCGGCTACTTTTTTTCAAACTGTCAACCAGACCTTTATAACGTTATAAATAATATCGTTATCATAACGTTATATTTCGTTAGTGCTCAAAATTCCGTTTAAATATATCGATATTTTTTTTTAACGTTATGCTACACCGACCGTAATGAAATCCTAATAACGTTATACTTAAATATCGTTATAATAACGTTATGAAACTTATGAACTACGCGCTGTTGCCGCTCCTCAGGTAGGCATTTTGCGTAACTGGCCGACTGGCGCGTGCACCGGCGCTGGATTCATGCATTGCGCGACGTTGCCAGATATAAGATATAACCACAGGATATAACCATTTTCTTGTCGTCTTATCTGCCTACCGTCCAGGGGTGTTATTCTCTCAAAAAATAGTCTGTAAGTAGGTATGAATATTTGGATACAAGCGTCGTCGCCACGTTGGGTATTTTATAAGTGCTAAGTAGTTGGGGTATTTTATATTATTTAGTTTACTTAGCGGTCCCCCGACGTGTCGACGCTTGAATCAAAATATTAATAAGTACCTACTTATAATTAAACTTAAAATAGGGCCAATACTCCTTATTTTTTACTTTTTAGAGGTTTTCCTTTACAGACTATTTTGAGTGGGGGGTTTTTTAATGTTTTTATTTACTTTTTTATTTCACGCTTTTTAAACTTTTTCAAATTAACAATATGACTTTAGCTAGCAACGTCTCTTTAAAAACATAAAATGAATAATAGGGGGCTAATAAGTAATAAATAAAAAGAGGGGTGTTAGTTTATAACGGGCATCATAGCTCCCAAACGGATGAACCGATTTGGATGCGGTTCTTTTTATTTGAAAGCAAGTTTTCTAGCGGGGGTTTAAAGCAAAATCTCAAAAAGGGCTGAACCAATTTTGATAAAACATGGCTAAGAACCACCGACAAGAAACCTGCATTAATATAAAAAAAATCGCATCCAAATCGGTTTATCCGTTTAAGAACTACAGTGCCACACACACACACACACACACACACACACACACGCACGCACGTACGCACGCACGCACGCCCGCACGCACGCGCGCGTTTTTTGCGTCGGGGGTTAAAAACAACGGACGGTCGGACGAACGAGTGGATGTCCAAGCGGCGAGTTTAAGTAGTCCCGTCAGTGCGAACAAAACATATTTTAGCGCGTGCATTTTTAATTTAGCAGCATGGTTTCTGCCCATGGATCGAACGTATAAGGCAGCTTAATTGAAAATGCACGCGCTAATGAGTATTTTGTTCGCTCTGACGGGACGGGACAACTTAAACTCGCCGCTGCAATTTGGCTCGTTCGTCCGACCGTTTTTAACCACCGAATCACTACCGGGGTGTGATTCCCTCAGAAACAACACGGACGGGCGGACGAACGAGCGAAATCGCAGCGGCGAGTTTAGGTAGTCCCGTCAGAGTGAACAAAACACATTTTAGCGCGTGCATTTTCAATTAAGCTGCCTTAGTTATACGTTCGATCCATCGGCAGAAACCATGCTGCTAAATTGAAAATGCACGCGCTAAAATATGTTTTGCTCGCACTGACGGGACTACTTAAACTCGCCGCTTGGACATTCACTCGTCCGTCCGTCCAACCGTCGTTGTTCAGAGAATCACTACCCAGTACAGTTAAAACATCGGTACGAAGCAGGCAACGGCAACGGCAAGGCAAAACAATGTCACGCGCCATAAGCCGCAGCCGCACCAAGGTCAGGAGTGAGTGAAATTGAGTGTAAGAAAGAGATGGTCTATAAAGTTATTGTAGCGCTAACCGAAGTATCGTTATACGTATAGCGTTTTGTTTGATAACGTTATAATGAATACCGCTACATTTATGACGTCAAATAACGTTATAGTATAACGTTATTCGAGTAAAATCACGTTATGAAACATAACGTTACACGAAAATAACGGTTATTAAAGGTCTGCTGTCAACGGGTTCGTTGTCGGAGACTAGACTAATCCCCAGATATCGATTTTGGAAACAATCAGTCGAATAACTAAAAAGTTTAAGTTTTCCTCAATTTATAGCTTCTTTACTGCTCTATATATATTTATATACTATGCGTGATTGTTCCAATTTTTAATCGAAATTTAATTGTGAAATTTGTTCGATTAAAATGTCGAGAAATTTTGTGACGACTGATTGTTTAATGGATTAATTAGTAGATGTAAAAATTTATCGATTAATGTCCATCTCTGGCACTACCAACTAGGCCAACGCCTAGCGCAGCAGGTGGATAAGGGTAACCCTTATATAAATAGCGCTTTAATAAGCCAATTGAACGTTGTTTAAGCGATACGGCTTTCCTAAGTAAAATCCTTATAAAAAGGGACCCGACCACCAATTAAGCTTTTAAAAGACTTACCTCTCGAAGTATAACCCACTAAAAGAATAACCCATTTGGAATAAATACATGACTTAGTTATTTATTAAACTAACCATTCTCATAAGGGAAGCCTAAAGAGCTAAACCTCAGATCGTCAGCAGTAAATTGATATCCCTCTCTTATTGCATAACCCAATATAAGGGTAACCCTTATAAATAGCGGTTTAAAAGCGGATTTGGATAGTTAATTGGTAAGGGTAGCCCTTATGAATAGCGCGTAAGCAAATAGAACGGCTTTCAAGCGATACGGCTTTTCGGAATATATCCTTATAAAAACCCATTCGAAACCCCTTGAATGGGATAGCGGGCCGGTCCCTGAAATAAACTACCTGTCCGCGCTCGGCGTCGCTCCGGTGTTGTTTTTTCATACAAGCCTTATACTTATAACATACTTACATACGTTCACGCCATTCCCAGCCAGAGTGGGGTAGGCAGAGATACAGAATTACCAACAACTCCAAAAACCTTATGAAATATAGTTCAAGTCCTATTCTCAGACCTACTGATTATACACACAACATTTCATAAGAATCGATCAAGGCGTTTCGGAGGAGTTTTGTTACAAACACTGCGACACGAAAATTTTATATTTGATGTCTATATAACGAAAATTAAATAATTACAGTAGAATATAACGAATATGGCGTGTCGTGAATCTTCGTTCGCGCAGACACGAACAACAATTCCGATGATTTCCGAAAGCACGATTAAAACCCACGATCTGACGTGTACGTAATAGTTACAAGGTGCAAATTAAATTGCATCTATTTTTTCCATCTCACTCGCGCACGTTTGACGGCTGACTGAATGACACGCGCGCGCGTCAACATGGCGTCACTAATAACCAATGGGCGGCTGACGGATGCAAATTACGTCAAAATAATGTCGAACGTTATACGTAATATGGATATGACTGCAAGGGGTTTAATAAAAAGAACGACATTGTAAAATAGTTATATAATTGTATTGTTGTAGTAAATAATCATATTTTTTTCTATATTGCATATTTTCAATCCATTCCTTTTATGGTTCACAATCCACTTATATAAGGAAAATGGCCTCTCTACATCTACAGATGAAAGAGGTGCGTATTCGTAAAGTGATGCTTCATCATTACTAATGCCATCGCCATCGCTCAAATCTCTTATAAAGTCATAGTCTGGGATTCGGTCCATTACTGACTCCATTTTATTATTTAAAGAAACAGAAGATATTAACATCACGCAAAGTGCATCATAGAGGATAGCTTATTATGTATTTACTAATAATGTATGATAAAGATAAAAACTGCACAATTTTGTATTCATAAATATTTCTCGAAATTTAATAAAAGTCTTATCCATGTTCTGTTTACGTCCCTATTTTGCATCCGTCAGCCGCCCACTGCTAATAACTAGAGATGGGCCGACTACGGATTTTGCCGACTAGCCAGTCGGCCGACTAATCGGTTTTCAATTTGCCGATTAATCGGCCGACTAGTCGGCAATGCCGATCGTAGGTTTTTTCTATGTTCGGGTGAACTCGGAAACGTTTGTTTCGCCTACCCCTACCATGCGTTCATGTTTTGACCAGTTTTGATTACGTTTTTTCTGTACCGGCGTATTGCTCGACCAAAAAAAACGGTCAAATCTCTAACTATAGTATTAAAACGAACTACCTACTGCTTTTTATAACTATGTCGAAAATAAAATCACGTGTGTGGAAATTTTTTGACGATATTATTCATAAGTATATTAAATTCCATGGATTTTAATCTATGTAATTTAAATTTCTTATAGGCAATAAAGTACCGAATATTCGGCATTTTTTGCCGACTAGTCGCCGACTAATCACCGACTAGAAATGGAGCCGAATAGTCGGCTTTCCCGACTAGTCGTCGACTAGTCGGCCCATCTCTACTAATAACCAATAATAGCACAGAACACAACCACGCCACGCTGATTGGTTCCCGCGCTTCTAAAAAATGCCATCTGCGCAGGTACAGTCGCGGAACTAAAAGGTTGACCAGTTTTCAAATAAATTCATTTATGCGTTGCTAGCACATGTTACATTTTTAAACTGTGTAACAGACGAGAAAAATAATATTGAACCAATAGTGGCTGTTGTTTATACGTGACCAAAGCAACCCTCTTGTAACGACCAATAAAGACTTGAGTTTAGTTTGAACCAATAGTGGCTGTTGTTTATACGTGACCATGGTAACCATGTATCTATGGGCCATTTAGTGGAATGTGTCATACTCGGTCGATAAGCAGATACTGATAACTTATACTGAGCGAGCAAAAACAGGTCTTAAGGTGGTCAACCTTTTCATTCCGCGACTGTACATCGGTATGCCATATCGGTTGTGTTTTACTGTAACGCAGTGGGACCCACCTTCAAAGCCACAGTGTACGCGAGCCCAAGAATGGCAATCACTGCCAATATGATGATGAACTTGTAGGAGTCCCTGTCGAACTTGAAGTCGGCCGGGGTCGGGTAGAGGATGCTCCGGACCAGCTGCCCTTTGGTCGTGTTGAATCCGGTTCGAAGGACCAAAGCCCTGCAAGCGAATAGTCCTTATTATAATGAATGCAAAAGTGTTTATTGATTCGTTGGTTTAGTTTTATAAGCTTTTTACTAACTTTATCTACATCCATATCATAACTTCAATATAAAATGTTCAGAAACGATAAGCAAATGCCCTATATTAAGAACCTGTATCGGTGGTTGTACTTTAATGTTAACATTAAAGTATTACATGTCTTTAAAGTATCTGTTATCGCTGTAGTTGCATCTTAATGTTCACTTTAAAGTATCGGTGTAGATAAAGTTATGTATATGTATAACACCTAATTATGCGTAATAATAATGCCTAATTATGTGTACAGTCGCGTAGATAACTTTACCTACATGCATACCATTATTTTTTTATAATATGTGAGAAATTCGTATTTGTCGTTACCCTGTATCTTAATGTTAACATTAAAGTATCGACCACACTGATAACTGATACTTTAATGCTTTGCAATACTCTAATGTTAACATTAAAATACAACCACAGATTCAATTGTCTTGGTTTTCTTTGTTTTCTATTTGCTTATCGTTTCTGAACATATTACAGAGAAGTTATACAGAATACATAATACAGAATTTATTGGTAAAAATACAAGAAATTTTACAAGTTAAAAATATAAGATTTACACATTATGTTAAGTACTTTAAAAGGTAGTTACGTTTAGTTTGCTGGGTCAATGATCCTTTTGAGTGAACTCGTCAGTGCTATAACATGCCGGTCCATGATACATGATGTGTCGGTACGGTCACGAGCGTTAATTTGGGACCCATTTCAAGAAAAATATGCTTGAGGTCGTCAATGTCATTAGAGATGTCATGCCATTTGTAACTTTTAGGAAACTTGAGTTGACCTTATTGTTGTAGAATGTCAGATTGACTTTGGACCTAAGGTGGGTACCAAATTAAATCTCGTGACTGTACATAATATGGATGTAGAATAGTACATTGTGTATTAAGGGTGGTAATAGGAGGAGATTTTAACGTAGATTTTTCTAAGGAAAGTAATGAAAAACTGAAACTATCTAGCTTAATGTCATCGTATAACTTTAGTCAGAGGGTGACAGACTATACAAGAGTCACAAAAAATAGCTCTACACGTATTGACCTTATTTTTACAAATTTCCATACTAAGAACTGCACTATAAACGTTAATGAATTCGGGTTCTCAGATCACAGAGGCATTCTATTATCAATACCTATTACCCCAAGAAACATAAATTATTGGACAATCCATAAAAGAAAATTTAATAAACATAACATGAACAAATTTAAAGATGAAATACAAAAAATAATCTGGAGCGATATAATAACCCCAAATAAAACTGTAAACGAAAATTACGATTCTTTTGAAAAAATATTAAATAATGCTCTAAATAAAACAATTCCCAAAAAAAAGACAAAATTACAAACTAAACCGAAAAAATCATACCTAACAAAAGGATTAAAAACATCATGCCGGAACAAAAGACTCTTAAAAATATTAATATCACATTCCAAAAATAAAATCCTGCAAAACCATTATTATCAATATTGTAAAATACTTAAAAAAGCGGTAATTCATTCTAAAAAACTAAGTAACATACACGTATTTGAAAACTCACAT
The DNA here is from genome assembly GCA_963966035.1 of Acleris laterana. Taxonomy (NCBI): domain Eukaryota; kingdom Metazoa; phylum Arthropoda; class Insecta; order Lepidoptera; family Tortricidae; genus Acleris; species Acleris laterana. Next base: position 11,035,898 of record OZ014462.1, on the reverse strand, counting down.
AATAAGTCCCAGTCCATGTGGCAAATAATAAATAAAGAGACTAACAAAAACAAATGTAAAAATAAAAAGAACATCGAAATCAAATTGCTAGACAATTCAATAGTAAATGACCCCAAAAAAGTAGCAAACATTTTTAATATTTCTTTCTCTTCTATTGGAAATTCTAACCCACCTCACAAAAACAATAGTCCTTCAACAAACAAAATAACTCAATCTTTTTTCCTTAATCCAGCTGAGCCAGAGGAGATATTTACAGTTTTAAAAAACATGAAAAATAAGACTTCTAGTGGAATAGATGAGATCCCTCCTTCTCTAATAAAAAATTGTGCACAATATTTGACCTATCCGTTTACTTTGCTTATCAACCAATCCTTTTCAAGCGGCGCCTTCCCTGACTCATTGAAAACCTCTATAATAAGACCAATCCATAAAAAAGGCGAAACCTCAGATATAAATAATTACCGTCCGATCGCGCTACTACCCACTTCTGCAAAAGTTTTCGAAACCGTAATGATAAAACGCCTATATTCTTTTTACGAAAAATTCAACATTCTACACGTAAACCAAAACGGCTTTAGAAAAAACCACTCCACCACCCTAGCATGCTATAAATACGTCCATGAAATTCTAAATATAATTAATCGTAAAAAATATGCTGTAGGCCTATTACTAGACATGAGCAAAGCCTACGATAGAGTCCGGTTCGATATTTTATTAGACAAATTATACGCTTCAGGAATTAGAGGAAACGCGCTAGACTGGTTCAGCTCGTATCTGTGTAATCGCACTCAGTATGTGGAGATTACGCATACGGACTTCTCGACAGGAAACATCCAGTTCATCAGATCCGATAGAGTCCCAGTTACCGGCTCTATCCCTCAGGGAAGCGTTTTAGGATGTGTCTTGTTCCTTATATACATAAACGATCTTCCAAATATAATAGATGACTATTGCACGCTCTTTGCGGATGACATTACTATATTGTTCCCTTGCTCAACTTCTGCAGAAGTAGAAAACAAAATAAATTCAACGCTCAATAAAATATCTTTCTGGCTAGAAAAACATAATCTACAGCTAAATATAAACAAAACTAAATTAATTCAATTCAAGCCTTATCAAAAACCTTCATTACCCATTACCTACAGTTTCAATAATATATGCCTAGAAAACGTCACGTCCGCGACCTTTCTAGGTATAGATCTAGATTCAAATATAAACTGGAAGCCTCATATACAAAAATTAATAAAAAAACTATCGTCATTTATATATGCTCTCTATAACCTAAAACGCGTAACCGACTTCCAAACGGCTCTTACAGCATATTACGCGTACGCTTACTCGCGAATGTCTTACGGCATCGTGCTGTGGGGAAACAGCTGTGAAGTAGGTACCATCTTTACCCTCCAGAAAAAGTTAATTAGGATATTAGCCAACATTGACCATATGGAGTCATGCAAGCCATACTTTATAAAATTCCAACTTCTTACCCTTACCTCTATTTACATATTGGAAACAAGCAAGTTTGCCAGAAAGCACGAAAAATTATACTCACCAAATTTAAGTATGAAAAGAAATGACCGGTATTTATTTAAACTCAAACTTCCCTTTTCCAAATTAAAATTAGTCACATCCAGTCCCCATCACATGTTAATCAAAATTTATAACCACTTACCAAACTCAATTAAATGCATAGAAAATACCAGGATCTTTAATAAAACCTTAAAACAATTTCTAATAAATAAATGTTTTTATAATCTGAAAGAATTCTTTGGTGCTCCATACAAATAATTATAATCCGACACGACCCCAATTAGTATAAGTAGTTTTAGAAAATAATAATTATTAGATATTAATATGTTGTATTGTGTTGTATAGCTGCTCTCTATCCTATGTTGCTGTGCCCTTGCAGGGCGTCACATGCAAACCTCCCATTATCTACCACCTATATATATATAATGTTAATGTGACATGCAATAAAATATTTGAATTTGAATTTGAATTTAAAGAAAGAATTACAAACGAGAGTCTTTAATGACTCGAGCTTTGTATTTCCTTTACCATCCGTGTAACATACAATGTTTTTCATCACAATTGCGAGGAAATGAAATAAAATCAGACAAAAGATCATATTTTTAACTTATTAGCGGCAGACTACATCATTGTCTGTGACTTACCACAGATAATGTCAAACGTGTTCGGAGTCCGATTCTAGTGACATATGAGATCAATAGTTTATTATACGAGATTTTTAGGAAATAGTATTCAACTGACATTTCGAATGAAACTTCATATTGATGGGCACAAGAATTGGGGTCCTGACGTATTGTGATAGTTTGAGTCCGCGTATAATATTTAAAAAAAAAGCTATTACGCACGTTAGAAGCGTAATGGTAAAAAAAGGCCCGGGGGTATTATTTTGGATTTACGGTCGATTTTTCTAGCATGTTAGGACACTATTTACGAGCAAGTGTGATGAAAAAATACAAAAAAATACAAATGTTTCCCTTTACCGCACGGGTTCGTTGTTGTAGTAGCGCGCCTGGATGACGCGCGTGCCGCAGAACAGCACGCTGCACGCGTGCTCCTTCAGGTCGAAGGTCTGCTCCACCGGCATGAGCGCCGTCTTGGTCACCGGCACCGACTCACCTGGGGGGGAGCACATTCGCAATCTTACGACTACAATCTCCCGACTATAATCTCAGTACTGCAATCCTAACACCCGTATTCACAAACGTCACTATGAGGTCTCACAGTGCTCACAAACGCACAGGGTGGTTCAAATCGTGTCAGAAACAAAAGGTCAGTCAAACAGGACCAATCACAAAGCTGTATTGAACGCAGTGCGTTTACTCAGTGAAGGATCCCTTAAGTATTGTTTGTGAATACGGGTGTTAGACTACAAATGCTTTACAACCCGTCATTTCAGTGGTTAGGGTGCATTTTTGGCGACGCGCTGGCCTAGTGGGTAGTGACCCTGCCTACGAAGCTAGTGGTCCTGGGTTCGAATCCCGGTAAGGGCAGATATTTGTGTGATGAGCGCAAATATTTGTTCCTGAGTCATGGATGTTTTCTATGTATTTAAGTATATATTTCTCTATATAAGTATTTATATCGTTGTCTAGTACCCATAGTACAAGCCTAGAGCTTAGTTTGGGACTAGGTCAATTGGTGTAAGATTGTCCCCTTATATTTATTTATTTATTTACTTTCGCAAAAGGTTCCTTCACAAAAATTACGTCCCATTCGCAAAAAACACGCCTTCATTCCCAAAGTGGGGTAGGCAGAGCTACAGAATTACCAATAACTATAAAAACTTGTTGATAATTCTGTAACCATATTTTGCTTAATTAGGCAAAGATGTTTACCTATTGAATATTAGTGACAGGTTGCAAGCCCATCGTCTAACAATACTACAAGCCTCTATTCCCTTAGTCGACATCCACGGGAAGACATGGAATGGCACTATTCTAACCCGGCAACCACACAGAGAAATGGTTAGTTTCAACCATATTAAACAAAATACAGGGTTTCTATTCTACAGGGTAAAACCCATATTTTCTTTGAGGTGTTATGGTGTTGATTTTAACGTGGGCATTACTATGAAGTAAATAAGAGCTATACATGGGACATAATAGTACATTATTGCCTAGGCAGTGAAGCAGGCAATTGCGGGCCGAGGAATGGGTTAAAAATACGAGGCCCGCAATTGCCGTACCTGCCGAGGCATATATAGTGCTTTTCTCAAAAATGGCAAGAAAAAAAAATTGTTGGAGTAAAGTAAACAAGCAAGCTTCACATAACAAAAAACTATTAGTCTTTACCGCCTTTATGTTTATGACAAGGAGAAACGCAAGCTTTTTTTTAATACTACTCAAGCTATTCGAGACACAGATAAAAAAGTTATGTTCCGAACAAAATTTGGATGTACAAGACTTGTGCCCTCATTTTATTAAGGCCGTTTTCACTTTTTAAAAAGTTAGATACTAGATAGTAATGAAATTTGTATGCAACATTGCGTGCTTGTGTAGCGAGCACGCGATGTTTTTTTTTTAATTTGAGATCTGTCAGTAAACTATGTACTTCGCATCCCAATATATAGATAGTAATGTCAACTTTTCCTGTCATTTTTGAGAAAAATCTTTGTGCGTAGCTCTTTCTTAGGTTTAGTTTATACGCTTCTGCTAGGGTATTTTGCAGAAGGGACGTTTTACTAAAAAGGACATCTTGCAGAAGGGGCTTTTGCAGAAGGAACATTTTGCGAAAGGACGTTTTGCCTATTGGAAATTTTGGAGAAGTAACGTTTTGAATAAAAGACGTTTTGAATAAGGTACCTCTTGCGAATGGGACATAAAGGGACATTTTGTTTTGGATGGGTCATTTATACATCCTAGACGTTTTGCCTATTGGACATTTTGGAGAAGTAGCGTTTTGCATAAAAGACGTTTTGAATAAGAGACGTTTTAACAATGACAGTGAAGTGTTCCCGACTGACCGGTGAGCACGCTCTCGTTGACGATGCCGGTGCCGGCCAGCAGCGCGCAGTCAGCCGGCATGAGACAGCCGTGCGGCGGCAGCGTGATGACGTCACCGGGCGCCAGGCAGCGCGCGTCCACCGAGCGCCCGTCCCACAGCTCCACGGTGGCGTGGGCTTCCATGGTCGCGCGGAGGCTCTCCTGGTTCTACGAATGAACATCTAGGATCCTGAATTCTTCCTCTTCTAGACAGAGTGGTTCTCGATAAACTGTACATATTGAAAGGGGTGAAATTTTAGGTTCATTTAACGGTAAAACATTTTTTTAACTGGTTTTTTTTTTACAGAGTTTTAAACTTTTTAATAAAGTTTGGGTAGTACACTTACTTGTGACGGTGTATCTTTTAATCTAATAGCCTAAAAAAGATAAATCAAAGTGCATAGTATTGACATTAGTAAGGTTTATAATAATTGATAACAATATTAGACCAATAAAAAAAAAACAACTGAGTAACTGCTTTTTTTGTAAAAAATTACTGCAAAAATGTCATTACGTTTTCATAAAAACTCGATTTTCTCAAAAATTTGCAGGATATTTTACCACTTTTTTTTTGCTTATTATTATTCCTCGTTTAATTTTGGCAATTATTATAAACCTTACTAATGTCAATACTAAGCATTTTGTTTTATCTTTTTTGGGCTTTTAGATCAAAAGTTACACCGTCACAAGTAAATGTACTACCCAAACTTTGTTAAAAAGTTTAAAAATCTGTAAAAAAATAACCAGTAGCTAAAAATTTAAAAAAAAATGTTTTACTGATAAATCAACCTAAAATTTCACCCCTTTCAATATGTACAGTTTATCGAGTACCACCACCCTGTATATTCTATCATTGGTCAGTTCTGGTCGAAAGCCAGCCTAATTTAGCGCGTATGTGGGCGTTTTCACTAATTTTCGTCACAAAACTGACAAAGTTAAAGTTACTTAATTTTAGATCTTAATTGGAGTACACATTTTAGTGAAAACGCCCATTTAATCAATAGTATTTTTAACGGGTCGATACTCGCTGCAATATTTTGTTTTAGGTCATATTTATCGCAGGTCATAAACGCGTTTTTTCAAGAAACTTACTTTTTCAGAACTTTTATAAATGAAACCAAACCTAACCTAACTTTATGGCATTACATACTTGAGATATTATGACATTTTATAATTTCAGCGATATTTGAATTATTAGTTCCCCTATAGAATCCCTAATCGTCATTTATCCGAATTTTCGTTTATCTTAAATTTAACCTAACCAAAGCGCAGATATAATTGGAAAACTTAAAAAGTTGCCTGTAGGACAAATGAAAATTCGGACATAAAATAAAATAAATAAATAAATAAATGAAATTTTTATTTACCAACACAAAACAGTACATACAACAAAACATGATCGTGGTTTTTGTTTTTTTGATTTTACACGACATGTGTTGTTAGGGATTCTGGGGGACACCATGAATTATTATTACTATCAATAATTATACGAACCAGGGGTTTTTATTTTGAACATCACAATTTAAAAGCGTTTAAAGAAATTCTAACTTTGCTAAAAGTGATTTAACATAATTTTTATAATGTAATGGTTTTATAATCAAGTTCAAAGTAACAATGTAAAAAGATTCCCCATTGAAACAACTAACCTTTTTGGTCTGTATGACAGAGGTGGCCACGCCGAAGGTGGACATGAGCACCACGGCCCCGCAGTAGTAGTAGTAGGGCTCCGCGAGCCACACCGCGATCGTGAACAGCTGGAACACGTAGAACGGGTTCACCACCTCCAGGAGCACCAGGGTCAGGACGGACTGCACCGGGACCTTGATCTCGTTCAGGCCGTAGATGTTCAGCCTGAGAACAATTATTGACTGAATCATGATACAATATTTTTTATATGGCATAAGGAACTTTGATATTACTATAATTATTTAACTAACCGCAGCCAGTGTGTTGAAATTAGTAGACTTAATGAATATAGAGAATTCACTCAGTATAGATCAACATTACACACGGGGAGTACCACAAGGAAGTGTTTTAGGACCATTGCTTATATCAATGATATACCGTATATTACTAAACATCAAAATCGTTATGTTTGGTGACGATTTATCAATTATAAAAGCAGATGGTGATAAGTTTATAACACAAGAAAAAATATTAATAATGCAATTAATGAAATTTCCTAATACAATATAACGTTCATCGTTAAATGTTAATTATAAAGGACAAGCCATATATACCAGTGATGTAGTTTGATTCTTGTGTATTATTGCATTATACTTGATAAATTATATACCTGGAAGGCTCACATTAATAATATATGCTTTTAAACTCAATAGGTTCGTTTTTACACTAAAAATATTAACAAGTTTAGCAGGAAGGTCTACTGCTCTGTTAGCATATCATGGTCACATTGCATCTCTTACAGAACTTTTTCGAGTCGGTCCGAAAGTCTCGATAGACCACTATTTAAGGAACTAAATATCCTGACTTGTCCCGCTTTGTTCACTGGCAATTCCTCGCGCATACATATAACTGGCGCCATTGACTGTCCTGATTTGCTCCAGGAACTATCCTTCGTTACTCCCTTTCGGTCCAAAAGACACTTCCCCCCCATTTCTCTTAAGCGTACATCGTCCAGATACAGACAGAATAGTTTTCTTAACCGTGCTAGTCGAAGAATGAATAATTTGACGAGAGCTTGATATTGATATATTTAACTGTGTAATTCCTTCTGTGAGGCGTAAATTAACTAGATTGTGTTTTTGAATGAGCGGCACACAAGTTGCGATCTGGTACAAAAGCGAGCATAGTGGGTCGAGCATTCTATGAATGTTCGCAGTTCTTTTAAGTTCTTTTAGGTCTTACATTGTGCATTGTTTTTGTTTAATGTTTGTGTGGCTGTGGCACTGCTGTGCGTGGCACTAAGGTGTATATTTTTTAATTTATAACTATTTGTGAGTTCCTGTAATTGGCTCTGTACCTCTATTTAAGCTACTATCGGAATTGTAAAAGCTGTTGGTTCTCCTTAAATAATAGTACATTGTGGATTAAGGGTGGTAAAGAAAGAATTACAAACAAGAGTCTGTTAGAAGCCCGAAGCCGATGGCTGAGGGCTTTAATGACTCGAGCTTTGTATTTCCTATACCACCCGTGTAATATACAATGTTTTTCATCACAATTGCGAGAAAATGTAATAAAATCGGACAAAAGATCATATTTTTAACTTATTAGCGGCAGACTACATCATTGTCTGTGACTTACCACAGATAATGTCAAACGTGTTCGGAGTCCGATTCTAGTGACATATGAGATCAATAGTTTATTATGCGAAATTTTTAGGAAATAGTATTCAACTGACATTTCATCTCGAATTAAACTTCATATCGAATGGCACAAGTATTGGGGTCCTGACGTATTGTGATAGTTTGAGTCCACGTATAATTAAAAAAAAAATAGTACATTGTGTATTAAGGGTGGTAAAGAAAGAATTACAAACGAGAGTCTGTTAGAAGCCCGAAGCCGTAGGCTGAGGGCTTTAATGACTCGAGCTTTGTATTTCCTTTACCACCCGTGTAAACATACAATGTTTTTCATCACAATTGCGAGGAAATGAAATAAAATCAGACAAAAGATCATATTTTTAGCTTATTAGCGGCAGACTACATCATTGTCTGTGGCTTACCACAGATAATGTCAAACGTGTTCGGAGTCCGATTCTAGTGACATATGAGATCAATAGTTTATTATGCGAGATTGTTAGGAAATAGTATTCAACTGACATTTCATCTCGAATGAAACTTCATATCGAATGGCACAAGAATTGGGGTCCTGACGTATTGTGATAGTTTGAGTCCACGTATAATATTTAAAATAATAATAATAATAATAATAATACGTTTATTCACAATTCTTGCTTACAACTAAAGACTGTACACGATAAAATCTGGCCATGCATGATCTGGTGTATCTTTGCGATGAATGCATATTTTCAAGCAGTTTTTTTTTAATATGTTGTATAATTATAATACTATATAATGAAATAAAATCGTATCATAATGTATGGGTATGTGTTAGTTTTCGCCAAATATATTCTATCATACCTTTCATCTCTTGTACAGCCTTTTTTGACAATATTCACTCACTTCCTGCTTCTACGCCACAACTGTATTTATATTGTTACAAGCAGTTTTACCCACAATAGAATGTCGTCTTACGAAAAAAATACTTTTTGAAACTCATTTCTATTTGTAGTAGTCAGGAAGACTTTTTACTCCAAGCACTGAAAGTTGTTTTTGTATGGGAGGCATTTATTTGTCAAAAAGTCAAATTCGCCAAAGTTAAAAAACCTCAGAACTATCTTAATCTGAATATAATTAGGAAAGTTTTAACTATTGTGGTAAGATAATTTAATAAGGTATAATTTGGCTTGTATAATTAATAATAATAAAATGTTTTAAAACGGAGAATTTGGTGGTAAGACTGTCAGAAGATCGTGTACAAAAAAATAAAGGTACTGTGGATTATATAAGGGTCTAAGATACAGACGCTCTTACATTTTATTATGATTGTATTTTTATTATGTAGTTTCATAACCACTGACTATTACAAAAAAGTGCTGCTTGAAAATTAGCATTCATTAAAAAAATACACCAGATCATGCATGGCCAGATTTTATCGTGTACAGTCTTTAAATACATATATTCTTCTGCCAAACCACAGAGTGGTTTGTTGGCAGACGAGGCTCCTTTACGCTTATGTAAGCTAGGTAGGAAGTAAAATAAAAATGCAACTTAAACTTATCTTAAACTTAAATCTACTTAACTCTTTACCGCATGCGCAGCCGTATATGGCAATTATAGTTTGCAACTTTATTGATAGCTTTCCTTTCTTTTTTTTTTTTTTTTTGACGAATGCTTTTTTATTTATGACATGAAGTAAGGGGTTAACTTAATAATCTGAGCGTACAATGTAAAAAATGTGATGTTTTATAAAGTTTGAATTTGACCTTTTATTTTATTTAATAGAAATTTACTTAATTTCTTTTTAAAAGTTTGTTTTGTCATCTTTGTGGTCTTAAAATCCGACGGCAACTCGTTATAGATTATAGGGACTAAATGTTTTCTACATCTCTTGCCAAAATAATTCGTAAC
>OZ014462.1:11005353-11026034 GCA_963966035.1 Acleris laterana | reverse complement strand
TAAACAAATCGGAAATACCGAAAATTTTCTCAGAGCTTGTAAAGCCCAACCCAATATGCATAATGAAATGAAGGGTCTAGGGGAATTTACTATATGAGAAAATGTAATAGAGTTGCAATAAATGTTACTGTTGTTCAACAAGGCAATCAAAATTACGAAAATAAATCGTCAGCATACCCTCCAATTTTGAGGGACTTTGGGTTACAGTAGGTAATAAATGTTAAACATAATTATAACAACTGATTAAGTAAAAAAAATAGTGTTAAATTTTCAACGACAACTCAATATTTTATATTACATAATTTTAAACGTCAATCATATTATACACGTCGACAAACCTAGGTCGCTGTCGTGTGTCATTTGACGTCATCGCACCAAAAATGATAGAAAAATTACGATCACTGGTAATGTGTTTATATCACACACAGACATCATCTAATAAAGTATACAGCACTTACTGAGCGTGGTCCCATCCTCAAGATGGAGCGGCGTGCTCAGGTCCCCTTTCGTTTTAGACTCGGTCCCGTCGCCATCGTCGATGAAACCTTCGTTGAACAATCCACTGCAAACAGGTGTACACTATAAAGGAGCGTCTCCAGCGACGAGGCGAAACGAGAACCGAAATGTCACCGGAACATTTAGTGTTTTTTTTTATGGCATAGAGAAGACAAACGAGCACACAGGCCACCTGATGGTAAGTGGAAACTGTGACCCATAGACATTCGCATTCACAAGACTGCAATGCAATCCTAAGACTGCAAACGCGTTGCCAACCCTGAGGACTAAGATGGAATGCCTCTATGCTAGTCATTTCACCGGCTGTCTTATCCCCAAACCGGAACACAACAATGCGAACACTGCTGTTTGGCGGTAGGTTAATGGATAAGATGGTGGTAGCGATCCGGACGGACCCTGCACAAGGTCCTACCACCCGCAAAAGTGTGTTACCAGCACCCTGTCTTTATTTTAAATACGTTAAAATAACGTATATCTGTAACGTAACTATGACATTAATTTAATTAATAAACAAATTATCAGGCTGTGTTGACTTTCTAAGAAAATTTTAATTGCCAGCAATGTAAAGCACAGCAATTTTACAAGAGTAAATGACAGTCGACGGATACTTTGATTATTACGATCTGCCCCCGTACCACGACATGCCTTGTCGCAGCACATGCACTACATTAAAAATGGACAGTATTTAAGACAATTAATTGTAAAATTATTTTAATTATTTTTTAATTGATAATACTTGCAAACGATTGCTAAAGCAACATATTATAGACACTGTATAAAAAATTGCCATCGCAAACTCGCGATTTAATATGATACAGTCAGCAGCGGAAGTAGCTACGCAACCGAAGAGGTCAAAATCATCTGCACTCGACAAATATATTAGACTCGGGTAAGCACAACCGTGCCATTACAAAACCGTGGACATTTTAACTCGAATAGAAATAGAATAGAATATAAATAATTTATTAACTGCAAACACACACATTTAAAAAACAAATGCCAAGCAAAACTAAACATTGAAACACGGAAACTAAAGGTTTAACTAACGTTAAAAATGGAGGAGGTTCTATATTCGGCTGTATGTATGTTTTTTAATAGTCTCTATTTTTATTTGACCAATTTTAACAAAGTTAGTCATACAATTTGTTATTGAAATTTTTGTCATTCCTAATTGTTTTACATGGATTTTTCGCAGAGTATTATAATGTGAATATTTATCATACGGCTGTTTCCATCGGCGGGAGTCCCACATGATAGGTTCCTCCCATTTATCTGATAACGGGGTAGTCCCGTGAAACATGAATGATTCTTACAGACCGTTTCTTATCTAATTAGGACGTTATTCGGAATTCGACGTTGTTCTAGAAGAGTATGCTTAAGACCAGGACCAAAAATCTGTAAAAGTATGTAGGTTACCTCAAGTTTGCTCTTTACTTATTAGAGCTGGTAATTTCGTATAGTATAATCGTTCAGGAAAAAACATTATCCAAGAACCCTTTTCTTAATCCAAAAGTAGGCTGGATGGATTTGGATGAAATTTGGAATAGCTTATACATTGGATTAATACAAAAAAAAATTACCTATTAGGACGAAATCGCGGGCAGAAGATAGTAGTATAACTTTAAACTTTTTGAAAACTCGTTTAGAGATATTCTTACCTTGTGTCTGCTATCCTTTTCTCTATGATCTTGCGTATGTAGTATGTTTTGCATTTCTTTTGATATGTTTCCTGGAACAAACCGCGTTTATCATTAGGTATTGACCAGGACCCGGACACCGAATACAGATACGAGATATACAGGTCGAAAGTGAGTGGACGGGTCGGAACGGGCCGCCCTAGGCGTACTTTTTCGAGTCAAATCGGAGAATTACTGGAAAACGGCCGAAACCGACGTGCGTGCATGACTTGATGTATGAATGTGGAAGAAGCGAAAGAAATTTCTCAAGATCGTAGCAAATGGAAAGAAGTGGTCTCTGCCTACCCCTCCGGTTAAAAGGCGTGATTTAATGTATGTTTTTTTTTTTTTATGGCATAGAGATGACAATCGAGCACACAGGCCACCTGATGGTACGTGGAAACTGTGACCCATAGACATTCGCATTCACAAGACTGCAGAGCAATCCTAAGACTGCAAATGCGTTGCCAACCCTGAGGACTAAGATGGAATGCCTCTATGCTAGTCATTTCACCGGCTGTCTTATCCCCAAACCGGAACACAACAATGCGAACACTGCTGTTTGGCGGTAGGTTAATGGATAAGACGGTGGTAGCGATCCGGACGGACCCTGCACAAGGTCCTACCACCCGCAAAATTATTAATCATTATGTATGTATGTAAGTAAATAGATACTCACCACAACCAATACTTGGTCGGCGAGCTGGAAGCAGGCGCGCGTGCAGGTTGCGTAGAGGAACCACTCGGGCACCCAGTGGAACAGCAGCGCGGGGAGCCCCACCAGCAGCACTGTCAGCGCGCGCACCAGGCCCGCGCGCCAACCGCTCCGCCGGTAGCCATATACTATCTGGAAACAGTTGCGTTTTTTAATAGCATGGTGATGGATAGTATGTAGGCTCTGTGATGATTGCATTGCGGGAGCTTCATAATTACTATTAGGACTTTTGGTGGCCTATTGTGGTTCTTGAATCCATGGAGTCGCTATTTCCTAATTATTACAAACATACCCCTTTGATTTTGACCTTCAGTATTGTCATGTTGCAAAATTCAATAAACTAGTTTTGGTACAGAGGATGTCTCCGCTGTGAAAGTGTTACAAACAAACAAATATTTAAATATTAGTAGGAATGGATAAACCGAATTTAAAATGTGTTTAGTTCATTTTGAGATATGACAATACTGAAGGCCAAAATCTAAGTGGTATGTTTTATAATAATTAATAGCGACTCCATGGATTCTAGAACCACAATATTCCAGTAAAAGTCCTACCCCTATGTTGCTAAACCAAATGTTGCTTGCACACTGCGGTTATAAAGGGTGTCCCAGAAACCGACGTCAACCCATTTATGGCTGATAAAGCAGCATTTTTTTTTTTTTGTAATTTGCCCTTATCTTTATGTCATAAAAAATCAATGTCATGTTTTATTTCATAAGTTTTTTAGTGGTATCCTGGTATCTTACATAATTAGTCATTATTAATGAGGGAAGTTCTAAAACCCATTTTCCCCATTTTTTTCTCCGTACTAGAATTCCCTGTGTTTGCTTTTCACTTAGTATGGAATAAACAATTTTACGTGACTGAAAAATTGGTATGTTTTATGTTCTAAATAGTATGCCTGAAGAAATCCTTCAAATGTTAAATTACCTAATTGATAAATTAATAACATTAAACCATACATTATTAGATAACAGCACAACGGCTCAGTTCATTCAAACAGTAGTTTAAAAACATTCAGTGCTCGTAATCTCATAAATGTCAATCGTACGGATGAATACATGTGCAATACGTGTCGTGGGCAGTGAATTTGTTAACGTATCTAGTGCCCGTAATGTTACATGTCGTCCAATTAGTATGGAATTCTAGGAACCAGGCACAGAATGAGTCAAACGTAACTTGATAAGCTTAACAGGCAATCCTGCGGCCTATGCGATAGCTAATTTATTGCAAAACTGTCTTATCTAAGAGGGGTCAAGTCATACTACAGTTGTTATGAGTAATATGGACACAAATAGAAAGAATGGTTTAAAAATGGGTGGTTGCAGATATATATTTTTACTCTTGACTGTATCTAATATTTGTAGCGCATATTATTCCACAGTATTTTTACACAGATTAATTATATTGATATCTGGACTAAGTAACAATTTAAAAAAAAACAGGATAAGCAGATATAGTTAAAATGAATAAGTATGATTAAGCAAAAGAAAAATCTTCAACCAATTTCATAAAACTTTGATGGGTAAGGCCACGGGGCGTTCGAACCGCCCTGTCTTGTGTGTTACCAAAATAGACAAAGATTTATGTCTGTGGCATTTATTTTTAATTACAATAGGTAGTTATGATTAGGTTCTTACATAATACCTGGAAAATAAATGCTTTTTGTAATGTTACATGTATTGTTTTGGTAACACTCTCGCGGGGGCGGTTCGAACGCTCCGTGGCCTTACCCATAAACTTTTAGAATAACACGTTTTAGAACATATAACTATAAACCATAACACAAAAACAAATTACCTGATCAAATTCTGGATCACTATGAATTGGTTGTGTATTTAACTCTAAGTAAACATCTCTTGTGAATGAAGGTTCTTCAAACTCATTATCAACTAGCGGCCGAATGTCATCATCAGAGTCCATTTTGTTTTTTATTTATACAATAATATAAAATAAAAATGCTTTAGAGATCGAGTAGTAACTAGTTGCCGTATTTGAGCAAATTAAAGTACATTATTGGGGTCTTTCCTAGTTCCAGTCCGCGTACGCACTGTTGCGATATCGCCACATCCTCGTATTAACCGCAACGGGCCATTACCAAGCAGAGTTTACAAATAAACAAAGCACATTGTGTTGTGTGCATTATGTCTGGCGACAATTAACCACGCGATTTTAGTGGACGGTGTTATTAAAGCAAAGTTTAACTGATCGTCGATTCATTTTCATATCAAGTTTTGCAATTTACGTAAGTATACGATTGTAACAACAAAGGTTACGAAATCCTTGAAAACATGACTTATGTTTTAAACAAAAAGCAACTGTTTGAGAGAGAAACGCTGTGTTATCAATTAAACTGACAAGTCCATACTATAAGTAAGATTGGATCGACATAGAGTAGAGTTATTAATATTGCTTCCCAAATAAATATAAAAACATATGGAACGGCTTATCGCCTACCTAACCTAAGTACAAAAAACTTTTTTTTTTTTTTTTTTTTTTTTTTTTTTTTTTTTTTTTTTTTTTTTTTTTAATGGCTACTGTCCAGTGGGACAATTTTGCCAGCGTCAAGGTTGGAAGCTACAAGAGATCGGTTGTAAGAACACATCCAAACGGTGAAGATAAGTAATCAGTTGATAGATCTAAGGACAAAGAAATACAAAATGTTAGAATAACTACGACTACAACAATAAGATTGTTAGCTCTGTCAAGCTGACTGACATAACATAGGACCATACCATACACCAGTAATATATATATGTTTTTTTTTTTTTTTTTTTATAGTTTGATGTTAAAATCATTAATAAATTTAGACAAAACATACACAAAGGGAGTGTTTACTAAAGTTAAGAGATAATTAAGATTAGTTGGTAAGGGGATACAGTCAGGGAGAAAGTTGTAAAGGGAAGCAGGGATAATGGGACAATTAAAAAATATGTGATCTGGTGTACCCTCATCTAGTCCACATTCACATAATGAGTGGTCACGCACTCTTATTTTAGCCAGAAAAGATGGAGAGCAAGTGTGGCCAAGGCGCAGTCGAATTATAGTGGAGCACGTAGACTTCTTGACTTTTTTAAATTTAAAAAACCATGGAGTAACAGGGAGATTAGGTTGGATGCCAGCATAATGTTTGCCCTTTGAGAGCCGAGTAATGCTCCATTCCTCAAACCAATGATCAGTCATTTGTACTTTAGCAGAAGTTCGCAAATCCTGGCTGTAACATCTGGGGTGAGAGGGGCAACCAATGTTAATCGCTTGTTTGGCGCAGGCATCAGCCTGCTCATTTCCGACAATACCAGCATGGCTCGGGATCCAGGCCAACACTACTTGTATGCCAAGTAAATGACACCGATGGAGCACCTCTCGGCTCTTAAGATTTATAAAAAGGTTATCCCTAGCGCGAAGAGGAAATTTAACCAAATCTTGGAGGCAACTGAGAGAATCTGAAAATACAATTGCCTTTTCAATCTTGTGGGACTCAATATAGGATAATGCCTCATATAGAGCAATTGCTTCACCCGTAAAGACTGATGTTTGGGGAGGGTTTTTGAAGCTCAATACTATTCTATAAAGAGGGATCCACACGGCTGAACCAACACACCCTTCCACCGACAATTTGGATGCATCCGTAAAAATAGGGAGCCAACCTTTCCAATTCTCAGACAGGATTCTATTGAAAACATTGTTAGCCCCAGGAGATTTTTTCTGCAATCCAAAGGAGAAAACAATGTTTGGCTGAAAAATAAGAGCGTCATAATCAACGGTATACAAGGGGTTGCCTGGAGAGGATAGGAGGGGGGGAGATTCTGAGAGTTTCGACCAGCTCTTCACTAGGCATGGAAGATCCTTGTGAGTCCAATATTTGGAACCAGGGATTATATTGGCTAAGCAATTAATTCGCTGCAGTAAAGGGTGAACAGAGGACTGAGCCGCCCTAAAAAAAAAACGATCAGAAAGATATTGTCTTCTAAGTCTAAGAGGAGGATCTAAACACTCTACTTGAAGCGCATTGATGGGGGATGACTTCATTGCTCCGCAAATAAGCCGCAAGCACTTTGATTGAATCTTATCAAGGCAAGACAGTGCAAGTTTGCTACAAGGCTCTAGCAGAAACGACCCATAATCAAAGTGACTCCGGATGATAGCATTGTACAGGAGCTTTTGAGAGTAGGGGTGTGCACCCCACCAGGCACCTGATAGAGCCCTCATAACATTCACACTTTTTTCACACTTGTTTCTTATATAATTTAAGTGCGAGATACCGGTTAAGCGACAATCAAGGTAGAGACCCAAAAACTTCACTGAACTTGACACAGGGATCGGTATATCATCCAAGACAATGTCGATGTCCGGAATACGTCTTTTTCGGGTAAATACCACCACTGAACTTTTTGAGGCAGATAAACAGAGACCATGGTCTGTAAGCCAAATATTAAGATAGCTTAAACCAGAGTTCAAGGCGACAGAACACTCAGTGATGGCATCAGAGGCATAATAAAGTGCAATATCGTCTGCGTATTGAAGGATGTCGCAGAAGCTGTCCACCGATTTGTCGAGGTCAGCAGTGTAAAGACTGTACAATACTGGGCTCAATACGGACCCCTGAGGAAGGCCCTTCCAGATAGTCCTAGGAGGGAGCAGGGAACCCTGGAAACGCACACAAATGGAACGGGCCATAAAGAGGTTGCATATAACTTTGACCATCTTCACCGGCAGACTCAGCTGGTGCATTTTCTGCCTGAGTAACGGGAGTTGGACGTTGTCATATGCTGAAGTTATGTCTACAAAAACAGCCACCAGATGTTGACCCCGAGAGAACGCCAGCCGAATGTCCGATGTGAGAATACTTAAACTATCCATAGTTCCCATTCCTTTGCGAAACCCAAACTGCGAACCAGAAATAATCCCGCGGCTTTCCAGGATCCACTCGAGTCTGTTCTTAATAAGGTGTTCCAAAATCTTAGATAACACAGATGAAAGTGCAATAGGTCTGTAAGACGAAGGATCCTGAGGGTCCTTACCAAGTTTTAATATGGGGATAATTATCTGTTTCTTCCAGGAATCTGGAATCGAGCCTGAATCATATATTTTATTAATTAAAGAGAGAAAGAATAATTTGGATGAATTAGAACATTTTTTAATAAAAGAATAGGTAATTCCATCTATGCCTGGAGTGGAATCACGAAGATGATCCAAAACAGGAGACAATTCAGAAAAAGAAAAAGGTTCATCCATTCTATCAGAAGACGATAGCGCTACAGGAGATAAAGATGGAAGACAGTCCTCAGACGGGGCGAAAGCAGGGGCCAGTTTATCCAAAAAACCATCCAGCCACCCGGACGGGTCGTTGGATGAAGGATTACACTCATTCAAGGACCCACGAAAACGCTTAATATTTTTCCATACTAAGGAAAACGGAGTGCAAGGAGATAAGCCTTCGCAAAAACGGGACCATCCAAGGCGCTTTTTGGCCGATAGTAGGCGTTTAGAACGTGCATTAATAGATTGATATGCTAGATAGTTATCAAGATTAGTCAAATCTCTAGAAAAAGTGTCCTCTGCGTCATTACGGTTTTTGATTGCGGCTGTACAGTCAGCATCCCACCATGGAGGTGAAGACAATTTGCCCACAGAGGCGTTTTTAAGAGGAATAGCCGAATTTGCCGCCATAGTAAGAATTGAGACAAACTGAAAATATAAGTCTAAAAAGTTATCATCTGATACCGGAGGAAGAGAGTCAACTCCAACAGAAACCAGAGCGGAAAATTCAGGCCAGTCAGCCTTATCTAGCCTATACTTTAAGAGTGGACGAGATGAAGTCAAAGATACTGAGACATTCGTAGAGAGAGAAATCAAAATAGGAAGATGGTCACTTCCATAAGAGCGAGAGAGAACCCGCCAGTCAATACGGGATGCTAAACAAGAGGAAGCTAAAGTTAAATCCACAGTGCTAGGGTTTTGGGATGGGGATGTTCTCCTGGTAGGAGAGCCATCATTCATCAGGCATAGGTTAGTGTTATCAAAAATGTCCAAAAGACGAGAAGAGTTAGAATCACAAGAGGAGGAGCCCCACATGATATGGTGGCAGTTAAAATCACCCATTACTATTAAAGGGCCAGTTAGAGATGAGAGAATGGAGTCTAATTCTGCGAAGATAGAGTAATTAGGGTGAGGGATATACAAAGAAACAAAACTTAAATTTAAAACTTTACAAGCAACTATGTTAATGCCTGATGAATGAGGAGGAATGGGGATCAAGGAAAAGGAGAGGGAACGTTTTACAAGAAGGGCACATCCATCCCATCCATCAACACTATCATCTCGAAGACACGAGAATCCAGGCACCCTAAATGGGGCACCAGGTCTCAACCATGTCTCAGAGATGGCCAAGATTAAGGGATTATACTTGTTAATTAGAAAGCAAATTTCTGATTTTTTGTGACGAATACTTCTGCTATTCCATTGAATGGCTGTACAAGCCATTATCGGTATTAATAACAGAAGTCAATTGAGTCAGCATTTCAAGGACATTGTTCGGTATGGCATCTGAGAATTTTGAGAGGAGGTTCACAAGAGTACTGATTAGTAATTTAATGAGATTATCATTTGGCGAAGGGTCGAAGTTAGAGTTTAAAGCACAGCCATTAGTTTGAGACGTCTGAGGTGTGCATGTGATAGCGTCATGAGCAGCCCTGTCAAACCCTTGGTCAAGAATGGGGGCTTGGCGACGGGGGATGAACACAGTTTTCTTGTAGGATATATTTTGGGGGCGAGAGGGTTGGGAAGGGGAAGGTGAGGAACTTTGATTAATAGGGGGCGTGGGAGGGTATACTGGGGAGCGGGCTGTGTCGGCGAAAGAGCGCCGGACGGGGCGGAAACGGCGGGACGCTTCAGAGTACGAAATACTTTCTTCGGACATTACAAGTTTTATTGATTTTTGTCTGGAATGCTCAGGACACGAGAAACTGGTTGCGAGGTGAGGACCAGAACAAAACAGACAAGATACGTTCTCCTCTGAAACATTACATGAAGCACCTTCATGGGGTTGCGAACATCTAAAACACCGAGGGTTTGAGCGACAGCTGGCTTTGATATGCCCAAAACGACAGCACTTGTTGCATTGTATGGTGGGAAGTCTGTATAAATCAACAGGCAATGAGGTATAAAAACAAAACACCTTTTCGGGGAGAGTTTGACCAAGGAATGTCAGAGCTACGGTCTGGGTAGGTATCCATGTGGTTACATTATCAACTGACATTTTCCTGTTAAGGCGGCGAGCCTTAATAACCCTACAACCATTATCTGGACACTCAATTGAATTAACTAGGTCCTCCAGTGTCCAATCAACTGGGATGTTCCGCACCAGGCCCATACGTGTCAGACTGAACATTGGGATAGATGCTGAGTATTGAGCATTTTCATTAAAAAGTGGATGTGCTAAATAAGCATTGGCATCACCAGGACTGTCAAACTGAACTGTAACTCGACTGCGACCACTTTTCTGAATTCCTCCTTTAGTAATACCCCTGATGGAGTATTTGTGCATGAGTTGGGCAAATTTCAGAATTCTGAATGGTGAACCCGGAGAGGGATCATCAGCTTTAACTACGTAAACTATAAACGGACCTTTATCATTTGGGCCGTAGTTAAGTTTAGAACCTGGAGCAAACTCTGGCACTGTGTATGTATGTTGTACAGAGGCAGACGCAGGCATCCTTGTATCCCTTTTATGAGACAAGGATAAATTATTATCATCAGACTTACGTTTTTCACCTGGTTGACGAATGACACTTTCGGCCGGAGGAGATTGTCCCAACGGGGGTAATGAAATATCACCGCCCCCGTCAGGGGGCTCCTCATCGGCCATCACACACTAAAACAAACACAAAACCAACACCTACCAGTTAAACCACCACCAGACACAGATAATAATCACTACTGATCGAATTATCAACTAAATTAACAAATATTTTTCGTGAGAGATAAATTTTGCACGTGTAGCAACCAAAACGCCGGAAGCGGAAAAATCAAAAACTTATTTATAAACTGTCATTGTCAATTTCACTGTCACTACACTTGTCACTGTCATTATTTGCTCTACTCTGTTCTATGTTCCTATTATTGGAAAAGACGCTAAAATTATCGAGTTATCATTTATTTATTTTTAATTATTATTAGTTTAGTGTAGTGTCCCACTGTTGGGCAAAGGCCTCTTCCTCTTCCCTTGGTTTCCACACAATAATAATTATTCAGAGTAAAATTAAAATAGCCTTACCATTTGTTGATCATCTGTAGTTAAATTTTGCTCCATGCTTAGCGTCATTTTGTAATAACATTTGCCTCACAACCTGTAACAATATAAAAAAATCATACAATAACCTGAACATATGTTTGAGGACGTTTTAACAACAGCTTAAACAGTATCACGCTTGCGTCACCGTTACTAGCGCTAGAGCGCTACGTACTGTCAAGTGTCAATGTCAGTAATTCAGTATTGTCAGTGTCCACAATACGTGTTTATGCGTCGTGCGGTTGTTTTGCAGAATTACATTAAAACTTAACAAATACCTTAAATATATTCTTTACATTAATTTAATTCTGAAGGTAAGCATATTCGTAGTATTTATCACGAATATTACGACGAAAATATAGTTATTTGAAGTTTTTACCTTCAAAAACAAGGGATAACCTATAAACTGTGTTTCTCTAGCAAATTTAGCTTACATTCATGGGCTCTTAAACAATTGATAACTTTTGCAGTATATGCAGCCATTCAATTACACGTCAGTGTGTCGAAATGCCGATATAACATGTTTTTTCACAACACTGACTACATTATCTTTCACAGTTTGAACAATGATCATTCCAGTGCGCTGTTTCACGTGCGGCAAGGTCATTGGCAACAAATGGGAAGCATATTTAGGACTTTTACAAGCAGAATACACAGAAGGGTAAGAAGTAAATACATCTATGATATGATTCTGCTTCCAGAAATTCTTCGTGATATAACCATCCATACTATAAGTTAATAACATACATACACATACATAGATACCATCACTCTAAAATTGGTTGATAATTCTGTAACCACATTTTGCACAATTAGGTTAAGATGTTTACCAGAGCAATAGTGAGAGGTTGCAAACCCATCACCTAACAGTACCACGAGCCTTTATTCCCGTAGTTGCCTCTTACGACATCAACGGGAAGACATGGAGTGGCACTATTCTAACCTGGCAACCACACGGGATAAGTTAATAAATAAATTATTTATATCAGGCGACAATCGCACACAAATTGATTTAGTCCCAAACAAAGCTCTAAGCTTGTACTATGGATGTTAGACAATGATAAAGTTAGGCATAGACATCTAAGACTCGGCATCAAAGATACACCAACACAAATATCTGCCTGAGAAAAGTGAAGCAATAAAAAAGACTGTGCTTATAGTGCATTTTTATTCTAATGGTATTCTTTTTTACAGTGATGCCTTGGATGCCCTAGGTCTTAAAAGATACTGCTGCCGTCGAATGTTGCTCGGACACGTAGACTTGATTGAGAAGCTGCTCAATTACGCCCCATTAGAAAAATAAGTTAAGTTCTAGCTTTATCTAATTAAGGTAATTTTCTTAAGATGTAATAATTGTTTTGAGGCAAATAAATGTATTAACTATATTATTGTGCAAGTTTTATTACTAAATGTTTTACGATTGAGTAATTTTTTGGCTTTTCTATGAAACAACTTGAAGGGTACATGCAATGAATAAGTTAGTCAACTTGGTAACTATTGGAGATATCACAACTTGAAAGTTGGGAACCATTAATTATTGAGTATGTAGAGCTAGTTTTTTTCTAACTTGATTAATGAAACTTTTATCAGGGTTTATATCTGTAACTGAATGGTGAATACTTAATTACAAACTACATTTTGACCTTTAAATCTTTCCTTCTTTATCACTCGGTATACCTGTGTTGCCACATGGTCTCTGTTGATTACTCTTTGTTATCAGTAACACGCATCTGTGTTCTACACACACATTCCGATTTCAGTGCTGATAAAACTACCCCTGTCCTTGGTTTTTAGGCAATTGTTAGTTTGATCTTGTTAAGGTCAAATCAAAAGCCTGTCGCAAAAATGTTTTCTTTGCAGCCACATTTGAGTGTGATTGACTCAAAACTTAAATATCCATGCAGTGTTTATTTAAGTGCGCTATGCTAATATATGATAATAAATGAATATCTCTTAAGTGCACTTCAGTGGAGGAAACTAATCATTTCGCAAAACAAACAATAGGTATCTTTTTTCATTTCAACAGTAGGCAAATGAGATCGCAGGCCTGTAGCCCCCTATTTCACCATCCTGACAACAACATGTCACAGGTGACATTTTAGTGTACATGGCGTAGCTTATAAGAAACCCAGTCATGTATCAGCGTGCTAACTTTGCAATGTATACCGAATTGACTCGTTTCACATGACGTTGCATCATAAAATAGGGGGCAAGTGGTAGGTGGGCGGATCTGAGACCCTTTGACAAATGCATTCTGCAATCCTAAGACTGCGACCAGCCTGAGGACCAAAATGAAATGCCTCCATGTAATTTCACCAGTTGTCTTATCCCTACACCGGAACACAATGCGACCACTGCTGCTTGGAGGTAGGTCAAAGAAAAATATTGAATTTGTTACCCGCATTTGAAATATGAAATTATAATCCAAGTTTCGTAGAAATATCACGTTATCTGTATATCTGTGACATTGTTCAGGCAATCGACACAGGGTTTGGTTATCCAGGAAAGTTTCAAAAGTCTGTGAGGGAAAAATAATGTTTTGAAGAAAAAATGGTTTTGTTAACTCCGAGCACATTTATACGGCTAAATAAAGCTAAATAAAAGAAAGACAATACAACATTATTGTCTGAACGTTAGCGTTGGGCCGTCGAAGGCTTGCAGCAATGACTCGTCTGCAATAAAGATAAGGTATATCTTTGTTTGTTTTATTTAAATCAGCGGATTTCTTGTTAATTGAGTAAATTCTCAGCAAGGCCTGGAAAACAGTTGTTAGTTGCACTAATAATTGAAATACCTTCTATGAATGTAAAGGTTTGAAATTTTAGGGACTCAATCACACAATGCGTTTTATATTTTGATAATTTCCTGATGCATTTTATATAGGTCTAGTCACGGTAAGAATAGGTTCGTCACTTTTGGACCTTAACAACCTTAATAACGTTGAAATAGAGTTGAGTTTTCGTCCTACAAAATGACTTAGAATAAATGGCCATTATTTGCACACGTTTTCGCCTCACGAAGGGAAAATTATGAATTGAATACCTACGTTTCCATTATACAGTTACTTAGTACAGAACAAAGTTATCACCCGATGTTCTTTGACTGTTTTTTTTTTAATGAAAATCTTTAATTCTGCTTTTGAATTGTGTTTATTGGATGTCTTATTTATTTCTATTAAGACGAGAAAATGTTATCGGCCAAGTGGCCACCGCCAGAACTGATGACCATACGGGCCCGATTTATAGCATTTTCCATGAGACCTAGTTAGTATCTTGAATATTTAGGTAAATATTTTTAAGAAGAAAGTGTGTGAATTTGCCCGTTAGGAATCTTATTACCCTTACCTACGGATGTTGTTAATGGATTAAAGTAGGTATTAAAACCTTGTATTGCCTATTTCGTTGTTGCACCAACCGGTGACTTGGCGGTAGAATATTGAAAAAAACAATACCGATGTTTTATTCATGTGGCAAAAGGTTTTCTGCGTTCTCTCGCAAATTATAACATTACCTTGAGAAACGAGGATAAACTAATTGAGGACGACTGCTTCTCAATGTGCAATAAAATAAAGTTTCGTAATTACTATTATCATCCTTATTTCACATATCTACAGTGTGATAGCTCTTAGAAGGTACTTCGGGTTTGTACTTATCTCTCACTTGCTCTCCTACGTTCTTGTTACAGCGCGTGAGAGTGAAGTAAGGGATTCTCTCTACCAGGTTTTATTTTATTTTTTAAGATTTAAAAACAAATCATTAATTTTGTTTATGGCGTATTTTCTTTTTTTTTGTTTGTACACATACATACATACATAAACTCACGCCTTTATTCCCAGAGTGGGGTAGGCAGAGCTACAGAATTTCCAACAACTATAAAAACTTTTTGATAATTCTTTAACCACATTTTGCACATTATTTTTTTTTGGTTTGTTTGACACAAGAAATGCTCTGGGATTAAGAAAACCGTTTATTTCATACCGATGATGCTTACCTATAGAAATGACTATGCTTTACAAAAAAAAACAAAAGCAGTACCTACCTAACCGTAGGTATAATTTGTGGGAATGTCACCCATTGTCTTAGCACGACTTCTCAATCATGGTTTGAATGTACCACATCAGTCATACGGGTCATACCATACACATTCATACAGCTAGATAACGTATAGTGGCGGCGGTAGATTGTGCGGGCAGGGTAGCCGGTCGCTAGATTGCTGCCACTATCTTATTCTCTAATTTACCGCCAAAAAGCAGTGTTCGCATTACTTCGCATTGCTGTTTTAGTGTAGACATAAGACAATCGGGAAAATTACAAGCATAGGTATACGTTTACTTCTTTTTGAAAAATTAAAGTGATTTGATTAAAGCATTTGCTTGCTTCAAATACCATAAATTGTAAAACAAAAGATAGTCATCGCATCTGCTATTCATTCTCACATCGTGACATCTGTTTTGTTTTGAATAATTTTATTGTTGACTATCACATCCAAAGATTGTCCCATAACGATTCACCACCAGTCTGCTTGGTTATTATAGGACTTGGAGTCAATTATAACCGAGGCAAGAATTCCTGGCACGGAATAAACGTTCACACGTCAATGACTGGCTGTCATTCTGAAAACATCTGTCCAATTATTAAGTTTTTGGTCAATTATTTTATCGTTGATTTTGTTCCGCAAATCCAGGGCAGTTTTGTGGGACAACTTGTAACATTGATGAAGAACTTGCATTGAATAAAATAACAGTTAAAAGATGGTTCCAAATGAGTTAGCGGCCAAGATCACACCAAGCCATTGAAGTGGATGCCCGCCATCTTCAAGGGGCACGACTATGTCTGGAAGACTTCGACTACAGGACAGGATGCACCGTACAACGTTGCTTATTATACTTGACATTGGCAAAATTACGTTTTTATGTAGACGCCATTAAATAAATAAATAATAATAACGTTCACACCTCATCGTACAAAGAATGGTGTGAACTCAAATTTTCATGAATTCAACAAAGTTTGTTTACAAATGAAGATTCACGGATGTTACTTGTGTGATTTCATAAACAGTTTTTTTGGGTCGCATTTATTATTATGAATATTATGATAAAATAGCGACATTTTATTATTTGAATGGTGCCGGAAATCTGTAAACTTATGGTTACAATGACGGAAGATTGATTATATCGTGATCGACGAGAATAATGACTCTAATAGTAATTTTGTTGTCCGAGATGTATCAGTAGTTTTCTATATCCAATATCTTTGTCTGATTGTGTTTGTGTCCGTCTGTCTGTCCGTAGTGTTGGACATGTTTATTTAATTACATACATACCATCACTCCTTTATTCCTAGAGTGGGGTAGGCAGAACTAAAGAATTACCAACAACTCTAAAAACTTGTGGTTAATTCTGTAACCACATTTTGCACAATCAGACTAAGATGTTTCCCAGTGTTTTAGTGACAAATTGCAAGCCCATCGTCTAAAAGTAACTACAAGCCTTTATTCCCTTAGACTTCCACGGGAAGACATACTTAGAGTGCCACTATTCTAAGCCTGCAATTACACGACGCGCCTGTTGAATGTTACTTAATTGAATGAATGTAATTTTCTATAAAGATGCTTATGTATAGTTACCATCAAATATATTGGACCATAGAAGGTGCTCAAAAGAATCTGAATACGCTAAGAGCGCCTTTAATAGAGGTAGAGTCGGGTTCAGATATTAATGAACTTCTTGTATGGTTCAATATTATATTTGTTGGCGTCTTTACCTACCTAATATCATTCAGTTTCCCACTACTTCACGAGTTTGCGTGTCAGTAAAACCTGTCTTACGACTAAAATTATCTTTCGTAATGGATAGGTACTCTAAAGACGGACGGCATTTTGAGGGCACGCTAATGTTGGATTATTATCTTGTTGAATATACTATTAACTGTTCGAGACAGTAAACGTGGTACAGGGTGTTTGGTAGCTAGTTCGACAGCTTTAAGGGGGTGATAGAGCAGCTCATAAGCTATCGATTTACCCCCCATGTATGTTCAGCAATTGTTATTAGTTTCCGAGATATTGATCATTTTAATCGGAATTTTGTCATTTTTCCTTATGTCCATGTTACGGGAAACCCCTAAGTTCATGTATTAAATTCTTTTTTTTTTTCAGTGTTTTTTTGCATGATTAGAATCACTATGAACTAAAGAAGTTTTTAAAGCTACATGAAATTTATTTTCATTACAACTTTTGGAGTAAACGCACAAAGTTTGTTTTTCCATACTAGGTGAAAATCAAACGCGGGGTTCTCTTAGTATAAGAGCTGCTCTATCACCCCCTTAAAGCTGTCGAACTAGCTACCAAACACCCTGTATATCATCTAGACACGACGTATCCTCTTGACAATAGAGTCGAGTGCAGATCAGTGATCAGATGCAGTGCAGATTTTGACCTCTTCGGTTGCGAAGTTACTTCTGCTGCTGACTGTACACTTGTACAGTCAGCCAATTTGATTCCTAGGCCACTATGGACTTTGTCAACGTGACGTTGTAAACCAAATCATAGGGAGTCTCTTACGTTTTGGTTGACAACGTCACTTTAACATAGTCCAAAGTGGCCTAGAAATCAAATTGGTCGACTGTACCATGTGGCTTAAAACACAACACAACTTATTTTTTATTTTTTTTAATAAACAATAATCAAGGGACAATCTCACCACTAATTAAAGTCTCAAACTAGGCTTTACGCTTGAAGTATGGCCGCGATTAGAAAGGAATTAGAGGTGACAGTTTTGCGATATACCTACGTCAAAGTGCATATGAATTGACAGCTAGCTGTTCCAATCCCAAACTAATCGTGATTTCTTAATATGGGACAGGAATAACCATACATAAATAAAGTACATTCTTAACCCTTAATAAATTCGAAACGTTTTTGATTTCAAATCAGCATAAAAAAATGCCAAAAAAATCTTAAAGTTGGCATTAAGTATGTTATGATGAACACTTCCATACATATAATGACGCTCGTCCGCGCGGACCGTCCGCATTACTCTAAAACACTCCCTAAGCTCAGATCGATTGATCCGTACTGACGGTCCGCGTGACACTAAGACCAGCCTTACAGCTTAAGTGAAACATTCGATTTTAACACCATACATTCATTAAATATACCTATATCCATGCCGGCAACACGTTAACCGGTCATGACCCTTCTTCTGCCTTTGCGTAGTCGGGTAAATGCAGTTATTGTGCAACATGATGCATTCATTTACCTACTCGATTTATCTTATAACTAGAGTTGTTGCGGCTTTAGTTATTTCTTCTGTGGTTGCGGTGGGGGAAATAATAGTACTCATTATTGTATAATCATAGAAACTGACCCCAGCCTTGTCATCATCACAGCTACAGTCAACAACAAAAAGACGTATTCACTTTTTCACCTTGTTCCATTGTAACAAATAATAATAACTTGCGGCATAAGTGGTGACGCCCCTGCATCGGCCGGGTTCGAATCCTACCTAAGACCGACGATTTTATTTCGCTTTAATATACCTAGTTGACCAACAAGTTGTCTCAAAATTTGTCAAGAAAACTAGGCCTAACAATAACGAAGGACGAACCTTTGTCTCGTACTAGCGTACCAGTCCATGATTGTGCAAGCGCCATCATCATTAGCCGACTGCGATTGTCATGCAAGTAGAACGCTGTTATTAGCCCGGTACTTAGGTAAATGCAGGCGGTTTCATTAGAGATGACCGCTGTACAATATGTTGTTTGAAGTTTGTTAAAGTAGAATACTCGTACCTACTTAACTTGCCTGCTTGATGTCTTTGGGTTTTGCATAGGTACGGTCGGCCAAGAAAGTTTCTGTGGGATCTAATTATCACTAACGTTGACACTTGTCACTGTCATAATATGATTGCAAGGGACAATCAAACTTTTAGTATGCAAATGAACTGAAACCGTATGGTGGTAGACCACATTTTTGACCGACTGTACCTACTAAGAAGTTATATATTAACCATGTGGTGGGGAATGCAATGCAAACAGAATTGACATCAGAATTTCTTGAAAAGGTGTTCTAATAAAAAATATACTTATCTATAGAAATTGGTCTCATTACCTTTATTCCACTTTTTTGATTATTAAATTCTGATTGTGTAAGCGACACTCTTTGGACAAGTGGTCGACGTCAGTTGGTTTGGAACCGCGTTGTTTTTATAAAGAGGCAAATTAAAAGCACCCTAAATCGACGTACGTGCATGAAGAGGTTGAGGAATATAGAATATAGAGGATGCGAATGTTGTATGTTTAGAGCGGTGCGCTTGGCGTTCCATAGTCTTTGCCCACCCTCTCTTGGGGAACTGGGACAGGGAAGTTATGTATGATTGGATGTATGTTTGTATCTTAAGGCCACCCTCGAGTCAGTTAATCACGAACCCCATGTGTCCCGACGGGAGCAATAGTTGCCACCCCAAAAAGCGTTGTCTCCCAATGGCAACCATGGTTACCATTACGTCATGATTCGATTTTCTTACCGCAGTCTTTTATATTACTGCAAAAAAAGGTTTGTTTTCACAGCTTCAATAAAAGTTAATTCATGTAACAAATAGTCGAGAAAAATATTTTTTCACCTCAGCAGCTCAAACAAGCAGGTTTTGCTGCTTAAAAACAGTGAGCAAAATTCAATTTTGCTGCGAGCGAGAGGCAAAGTAGCTTTTTAATTATTTTTTTTAAATGCCGTGAGCAGTGCTGGGGCTACTCACAACATTCGAAAAAATTGAACTTCACTTTGTTCTGTCACTTTCACTTCGATAGGAAAAAAGCGAGAGATAGAAACAACTTGATTCGAAGTTCGATTTTCAAATTCCACACATAGTAGGCCCAAAAAGAAACGCACGTTCGGATGCACACATAACCGTAAAATTGCAAATAAAACTATCTGTTAAACTTTGAAATGTGTTTATTATAACTATTTTATACAGTAGGTACAATCATTTTTTTTATTTAATGTTTTGAAGACAAAATTAATGAAAAATAAGAAGTTATGTATCTACATAATTTTGTTATCGTTTTAACAATCTTTAATTTCGTGACATAAACCGCGGGGGCAGTTTCAGAACGCATTTCAAAAATAGCGGGATTATTGTACTTAAAAAAAAAAAGTAATGTAATGTAAATGACGATGTAATTTTTGTTAATTTGTCCGCCATAGCCAATAGCCATAGACAAGGCCTAGTTAGGTTTTTTTTAAAGCCACAGACTACATAAAGCTGTATAAAGTTGTGTTTGCACTACGGCATTATCAAGTTGAGTGACAGGTTTTATCTGTTTCATGTTTATTTTGTCCACTTTTTATTTTATTAGTATTTTGCAAAAATGCTTGTGATTGATGCATATGCGATCGTGTCGTTATTTAGTCGTGTATTCACCAAATGGTCACAACGGAAGACCTGCGTTGGCCCTACCAGCTTCACGCTGTGTTGTTCTCGCTGCTGAGG
>OZ014462.1:10975991-11005153 GCA_963966035.1 Acleris laterana | reverse complement strand
AATACTAATAAAATAAAAAGTGGAAAAAATAAACATGAAACAGATAAAACCTGTCACTCAACTTGATAATGCCGTAGTGCAAACACAACTTTATACAGCTTTATGTAGTCTGTGGCTTTAAAAAAAACCTAACTAGGCCTTGTCTATGGCTATTGGCTATGGCGGACAAATTAACAAAAATTACATCGTCATTTACATTACATTACTTTTTTTTTTTTAAGTACAATAATCCCGCTATTTTTGAAATGCGTTCTGAAACTGCCCCCGCGGTTTATGTCACGAAATTAAAGATTGTTAAAACGATAACAAAATTATGTAGATACATAACTTCTTATTTTTCATTAATTTTGTCTTCAAAACATTAAATAAAAAAAATTATTGTACCTACTGTATAAAATAGTTATAATAAACACATTTCAAAGTTTAACAGATAGTTTTATTTGCAATTTTACGGTTATGTGTGCATCCGAACGTGCGTTTCTTTTTGGGCCTACTATGTGTGGAATTTGAAAATCGAACTTCGAATCAAGTTGTTTCTATCTCTCGCTTTTTTCCTATCGAAGTGAAAGTGACAGAACAAAGTGAAGTTCAATTTTTCGAATGTTGTGAGTAGCCCCAGCACTGCTCACGGCATTTAAAAAAAAAAATTAAAAAGCTACTTTGACTCTCGCTCGCAGCAAAATTGAATTTTGCTCACTGTTTTTAAGCAGCAAAACCTGCTTGTTTGAGCTGCTGAGGTGAAAATAACTATTTTTGAATAGCCAACAAATATTTGTTCCTATATCTCATTCAAGCAAAACAGTATTCAACATGCAGTTTATATGGCCGACGTGTTACATGACGTCATAGTGGATATTGGATCTCTCTGTCTATTTGCTGTCTAATGAGCATTTTAAAATGGTTGTATCATCCTTATTTCTTGGCAGATTTTAATTTTAATTTCACTTTTAGTAATCTCTTTTACGGCAATTTTTTTTTTGAAAAATACCTTTTGAAAAGTCTAGGCATTTTCCGTATTGTCTCTAAAATGTGTCTGAGTACGGCGATTTATCAAACTCTGAATAATATTATTCAGTATTGTATTTGCAACACACCAAGTAAAGTAACAAAGCGTGGGAGTGATGCCCATTTGTAAAGTGTAAGCCGCCATTTTGAGAAAACATTTCGTACACCTACTTATTTGGGTTATTTAATAGTCAGGTCAACATTTCAAAAGAGCATGGATTTCCATATTTTGCACAAGAACAAAGCCTAGAAGAAATGTTTCTAACCATGAATGAACTCTTAAAATAATTTGATTTCAATGAATTAGTTACCTATTCAGTTATAAATCGTCGAAATCTACATCTACGCTGATATTATAAAGAGGAAAGATTTGATTGTTTGTTTGAATTGAATAGGCTTTCACCATTATTATTACCTACGTTTTATTTTTCTGCGAGGACGGAGTCGCGGGTTGTTAAGTATGTTAACAGTATATTAAGTACCTATCACTCAGAAGCAATGAAAACGGGTCACTTTCTAAGGAAACTCTATACAAAGTAACCCGTTTTCATTGCTCTTGACTATATTCACTGTAAACTCTCCCGTTTAAACGTTTTTCCAACAATTTGCTTACATTGTTGTCTTCTAAATGGCGTCACGGCTGGCGGCACACGCCGAAGGTTCCTCATTGAGGATCACGACCGGAACGGAGTATTGACGGGCCCATCAAGTCCTTGGATCCTAGCAGATGATGCGAGTTGAGGGCGTCTTCATTACATGTCATGTACCTACTTACAACGAAACCTTTATTTCTATATTTTTTTAGGGCATGCTGCTGCATGCAATTGAAAATCGTTACTGAATCTCAATATCGGAATCTCGGAATCAGGGATTGTAACCGGTTACAAATAAACCGGTATTTATTTAGGTTAAACCGGTTAATAATTTAGGTTACGTTCGAACGAAATGATTTGGGAACGTTATTTCGAAGCGCTCCCTAACCGGTTACTCTGTGTTTCGATACGGGATGAATGACCGCTGTCGCGCGTCGAGGCGCTGCTGGTGGCTGCGCTATCAATCTAATACCATAGCAAACCAATCCTGTCTCCTTAAACGAGCGGTCATTCACCCCCCACACGGAGGAACCGCTCTCTAACCGGTAAATTGATTTCGTTCCCTGTTTACGCTCCGACATAGAGATACCGGTTAGAGCGATGTTCTTGCGAGCGTAACCTTTATTATGGGTTAGGCTCTCAAAGTGCGGCTCTAACCGGTACGGAAAATAAACCGGTTTTCAATCCCTGCTCGGAATAACGCAGGGCATACAGTATCGGCCTATTTCTAATACCGGAATTGTAATTCGGTATTGTGGCTCAATATCGGAATTCCGATACTAGTATCGGAAATGGTATTAGAAAAAAACACTTTCTATTCAATCAATACCGACTTTCGATTCCGATACTGGAAATCGTCCGATACTGCGTGACCTAATTGTAATGCATAGAAGGTGATGTCATCTATATGTTCGAACTTGAAACTAAGCCAGGCAACTCCACAGATAACTTCGAAATACTACGATTGTTTCGATATTAAAGTATCGGAATTAAGAGGTAATGAATATCGGATCTACGATATTGTTAGGCCCAATATCGGAATTCAATTTTGATATTGAAAGTGTTCCGGTATTGCTTCATCTAATCTCGGAATTGTAATATTCCGAGATCTCGGAATTCATGCCCGGTAGGGCCTTGTGCTGGGTGCGTCTGGATCGTTACCACCATCATTCTTTTAACCAGTGATCTCAAAAGTGGTCTATATCGACCCCCAGGCGACGACGACCCGGGGGTTCTTGTGAGTGAAAAAGAATAGTGGGGGTCCACGATAGTGCATCATTTAAGCAGGCAGCGAATTTAGTTCTGGCTTTCCTTTAATTTAATAATCCATATTCATACACAGATAGTAGGGACCTACTTAGTAACGTAATACTTTCCAATAAGTATATAAATAAACAATCTGTCAAAATAAACTACGTTCCTTTTTGTTTTCTGTGCGTGTAAGTTTTTAACTTTGTAGCCTGTGTCAATTTTTAACCGGCTAGACCTCCTAATTTACCCGGGCAAAAGATCCCGAAGATTTTTGATATTAGGTAAGCAAGGTCAGGGTTCGGTCGGGACACCATTGCAGCGCAACCAGTCGCCGCCACCAACAAAATAAATGCAGCTCTATGAAGGGTATCTCACCTGGGCTGGGGCCCGTTTCTCCAGAAGTATTAGGGTAAAGTGCGACGACGCGATAGCCTAGTTGGTAGTGACCCTACCTACGAAGCTAGAGGTCCTGGTTTCAAATCCCGGTAAGGGCAGATATTAGTGTGATGAGCGCGAATATTTGTTCCTGAGTCATGGATGTTTTCTATCTATTTAAGTATGTACCTATTTCTCTACACATATAAATATTTGTATCGTTGTCTAGTACCCATAGTACAAGCCGAGCTTAGTTTGGAACTAGGTCAATTGGTGTGACATTGTCCTCGGATATAAAAAAATAAAAAAAAATAAAAACACCAGTGGTCAGCCAGAGACCTATAGTCGGCCTCTGCCTTTAGTTTTTATGAGTGGGAAGAGTACGAAAGATATATTTCCCACTCTTCGCACTCATACAAGGTCGACTGCTGGTCTCTGGCTGACCACTGGTGACTATACCCTATGTAGTCTAATAATATTTAGTCTCATTTTTTAGTTTTATTTACGAGACAAATCACTAATATTGTTAGACTAATACTTTTGGGAAACGGGCCCCATACCTCCTCGTTGCGCATCGGTTTTGGCGGCGCCGGCGCAACTAGCATAGTTTATCTCTCGGACAGCGTAGTACTAACAGTGTCTGTGTGAAAATAATCTTTGTTTACAGTTTGTTTGTACTTTCTTGAAGGTCTCGAAACAGTATTAAAGTAGACAAAAGAAAATAAACGTGGTATTAAGTATGCGCAAGCACATGGAGAGCACTTGTGGCTGAAGCATGTCACAAATACAAGAAACACTTGTACCTTGTTACTTTAACATTTTATACGAATTGTCAAACAATGTTACCAATGGAGTTACAGCGGTAAGGTACTATAGGTGGGCACTTGTGAGCTGAAATGTCCGTAGTTCTGTTTATTTAGATAACGCAATCTCGAGTGGATTAACCCAGTGGTACGGTTATTTATATTTTTCCTTAAAGTAATCAGGCTGGGTGCCTGCAGGTACACAGAAAGTGATTTAGCGTTATCTTCTTGTACATAGAATGTGAAAGGTGGGCGGATATTTTTTTTGTTATGTTTTTTTTT
Organism: Acleris laterana; assembly: GCA_963966035.1. NCBI lineage: Eukaryota > Metazoa > Arthropoda > Insecta > Lepidoptera > Tortricidae > Acleris > Acleris laterana. Next base: position 11,000,844 of record OZ014462.1, on the reverse strand, counting down.
GTTTTGTTGTTTGAATATTTGCGCGAAACCAATTGACAAACATATAAGATATATAAATGCCTCTCTGGGTGGGATGTAGTGGTACATAATATAAAAATGTAAAATCTGTTTTACCTTTAACAAAAATATTTGAAATTGAATTTGAATATTTTTTTTTTCTCAGATTTCAATAAAATTTGGTGAGTTAGTAAATTTGGTTATTCTGATCATGGTAAACCTTATTTGACCTTTTTCCTAAAATTTTTTCTATTAAATTATTTAAAATGTATGGAATTTTTTGTAACGAATGAGGATCCCTTAAATGTATCTGTCAATCTTTATCCTCTTTATTTTTATCTTTTTTAGCTTTACATAGTACAAAACAAAGTCGCTTTCCCCTAATTGTAAGTTCCAATTTCACCAAACGATGTTAACCACTTAACAGATGATTAGAGCGTTAACAGCTGTCAAAATGTATGAACTGACAGTCGATTAATTGATTAACATTCAACATTGTTTGGTTAAATTAGTACTAAACCACGCACCGGATTTTGATACTGTTTTCACCATTAGTTAGATAATTTTCCACGGAACGTTTATATAGAAAACTCACATAAACCGAAGCGAAGCGAGAGCGTGTTAGTTAATAACTTCTACAAACAGTCACAGTTGTCAATAAACCAGAAAATACTTCACGTCTCGTACTTGTACTAGCAACAGCCAAGGAGATTATGCTATCGGCATTATTATCCTCGTGCCTGAAAAGGTGACTTCAGCACCTTAACTTTGTTTGTAACGTGTGGCTAAAGAGGCCACTTTAGCACGAAGTACCTAGTCATTAACCGGTTGTTTAGTCAATTATCAAGAGATGTCGGCGACTTTGTATCCCATCACATCAGTCAAGAAATGTTTCGTTGGTGGTAGACCTTGTGCAAGGTCGGCCCGGATTGCTAACACCATCTTATCCTTTTACCTGCCACCAAGCAACAGTGTTAGCATTGCAGTGTTCCAGTGTGGGGATAAGACGACTGGTGAAATTACTAGCATCGACTTGAGTGCTCGTGCAAATTTAAAGGACCTTATTTATAAGCAAATAAAGGCTCTATCACTGGCAACTCTGGTTGCACAAAGGACGCGAATGAATAGAGGCATTAATTACATCTTAGTCCTCAGGGTTGGCACTTAATCTAGTCTAAAGATTGCAGACTTGAGATTGTAGTCTTGAGAATATACTATCTTTGGGTTCCGTACATAGAAAAATGAAAATTTTAGACTGTTGTAACAACAAATAATAAAAAATTACGGAACCCTTCGTGTGCAAGTCCGATTCGCACATGGCCGATTTATTTTATTTTAACTGCGAACCAAGACACATAAAAACTATAACATCAAGTACAAATAGGATCAGGGGTCGTAGCCAAGATGCAAACGCCACTAACGTTTCTCTTTTCTATCGCTCAAAATGACAGTTGACCACGTGGTTTATCGTTATCGCTACTGCCAATGCCATCCATACATTATGAGTTATAGAAAAGAAAACGTTAGCCTTTGCATCTTGGCTAGAACCTAGTTCACCCTATTATTTTAAGACAAGAGAAATTTAATGTAGTTTTCCACCGGTGCCGGCTAGACGCGATAATGGGGGGACGTCCGGGGGACCTTGAGCCCCCCCCTTTGCTTTCGGTTGATAAATCGCTAATATATTGCCACCAGCTGTCGTCATGCAATTTGTGAGGTTAAGGTTATGTTATAGTATGATAACGCGGTTAGTGGAGTTGATGGTGGCCGTGAATCGAGCGGTCTTGAGTTCAATACCTTGTGAGGGTAGGTAAATGTTTTCATGATGAAGGTTGGATGATTTCTATTGCCCTTTCTTATAAACGTGGAATGACCGTGGGGTAGCGAAACCATGCTATGTCCTTATCTGTCACGGTGACATTTGAATTTCATAGACTAATAAGGACAAAGCATGGACTTGACAGAAGCGCGTGGAGCTAAATTCAAATTCAAAATTATTTATTTCAGGTTTCCCCATAGAATAGTTAGTAAAGTTCCTTATTGCATATATTAACCCCATGTGCTTCTGTTTAGTCCATTTGAGAAAATTCTCTTTTACCGAACAATTGTCTTCGCGTGTGATATCCACGGACTTGTTGCTCTAAGTCCATGGGAGTATCTATAAATAACTTGACATTGGCGAAATACACCTTAACAGGAGTTAAAACCATTAATTAAAATTAATTGGTACTTTTTAAGAATTTATTATTTATTACTTTATTACCTAATGTAACTTACTTTACTTAATGTAACTTAGTTTTAAGTACTATGTTATTATGATTGAAAACATGACCTTCTGCTGGAGTTTCTTGCGGCGCTTCTTCTCCGCAATGATGGTGTTGTCCGAAGCGCTGGTAGACTCACCCTATATTACCGACGTGTAAAAGAGCCCTCATGTGGCCTATTTACTGAATAAATATTTTGATTTTGATTCTGATTTAAAAAAAAAAGGACAAAGCATGGTTTAGCTACCCTACGGTTATTCCACGTTTAGAAGTAAGGGCAAAGTTGTTTAATTACCTCTATTGTTTTTTATGTAAAACTTTTACATTACCTTAGTTTCTTAGTTAACGATAGGTGTAACTACTAACTAAGAATAAAATTGGTTAAGAACTTTTTGATTGGTGGTCAAAATTGAAAAGTCCTAATTGTAGGCAATTGTATAGGAAAATTCTATTGAATCAAATCAACGACACGAGAAGGTTTAAGTCGTGTCAAGACTGACAAGGCTTCCATATACCTAGCTGTCAATTTGACAGGTGTGTCAATCAGTGAGATGAGTGAGTTGCGTTTAAGTTATTTTTCGGGGCCATTTGCAACGTTAAAAGATGGCGGATGTGTAATTTGTTTTAGTTTTATTTTTTTGTGTATTTAGGTGTTCAAAGTTCTTTTCTGATAGTGATTTGTACTTTTTATGCCATTGTGTTGCACAGTGATTGAAAACTTGGACTTATTTCGCGTATCTGGCATCTTTCTTCTCGTTACAAGTGGACTCGAAGTGGTACATAGGTTAAAACTATCTTGACCTCTGTCCTACAAACTACCGAACAACGTCGCCCCCAATCTTCCCAGAGAAGATTGGATTGTACTTTATTGCTATATTGATTTATACTTATATACACTTGACACTGGCGAAATCACTAATTCGTGGAAACGCCATAGCCCGGCGGTAGTAGCTGTTGAAGTCGCCGCGGGGCAAAAAAAAAAAAAAAAAAAAAAAAAAGTTATTTTTCTTATTATAAACAAACTTCTATCCTAAAAGTGTTATTTCTTGCATAATTAATTGTTAAATTTCGTGACACTTCTTATACCATTAAACAAACGATATTTGTAAACACGTTCTCGGATACGGCTCTAGCAATTTTGATGATACTAGGGGTTTTGCGGGGGCAAAAAACTATCTAATCTATCAAGTTGTAATTTTCGGGAAAAGGCGTTTTCAACCCGAGCGACAACTCTCGCGCTCGGTCTTATCGCTTATTAACGAAATAAGAGCTAATTATATCGATGACAATACGATACAATTTAAAAAACGCGTTATGGTTTTATCGAGGTGGGCAGAGGCCCTGGACACGATAACGGAAACAATCGAGTCATCTAGCTTTGAACATTCACCAGTCGTGTTTATGTAAGGTCAACCGGGGTAAAAGCCACTATGGGGTTATTGCGTTTATTCGAATTATTTTTTAAACAACGTGAGTTACAACTGCTCCCGCCATGTACTGATAGACACTTGAACTACTTGGAGGAAAATACGTACCATAGAGGGCGTTTTAACAGATCGTATTCGAGTCGTTGACCATTTTGAAATTTAGTGTCAATCTAGACCAACGCGGATCGTGAGGTAAGTGTTCAAAATGCATTTACATCCTCTTTATTCTTTAGGTTTCGGTATTATTTTTTATTAAAACATTACCAGTTTTAGTTAACTCACACGTACGAACTCCAATTTGTATTTAAAATGCTTAATGTTTAAAGTTAATTCCATATAAAGTGTTTGGAGGTTAATTTTCAAATTTGGCTAAATGCGTCAGTACCTTTGGGGTAATTGCGTCAGTGTAACGCTTTTGCCCCAATGACAGTGGTGAACAACCTTTTCCTTGTTACGTAATTTTAATTTTAACTTTATTGAATTATTGTTTAAAAATTATGATGAATAAATTTATTGCCTTTTAACACTGAGGCAGGCGTTAGTGCCGTTTAAAACAACAATCTATAAACAAAATTATTGATGACAATTAACGAATGATTTTGGTGTTTTGTTTGTACCTATAAACTATAATTCTGAGTAGTGTCCGCTCTCTTTTAATATCAGAATAAGTACTTGCATACATAAAATCGAAAAACTCTATTTGATTTTACCCGCAATCGGTCACAAGGTGAAAATAACATCTCTTTCATAAATTTTCTATCTCACTCTTTTAAATCGAAGAAAAATGTTTACGACATCTGGTATTTAGGTTGGATAAATGCGTCTACAAATTGAAGACGCATTTTCCCCAATTATATTATTTTCTGTCTCAGCTTGTTAATAGCTGTTTTTGGGCCCTTATAACTATAAAACCTTCTAGAAAACTGTATTGCAGAAAGGTGTCATGAAGTTTTGAAGGCCTAATTGCAATCTTTTAACAATTATTTTAAAAAGATGCATTTTCCCAACCTGGGCCAAAAGCGTCTAAAATCTCGTTTTTTAAAAAAATGCCTATATATCTTTTAGTTATAGTGCAGCGAAAAATTGAACACACAAATTAAATTCCCAAAGAGTTGTAAAAATAACAGAACGAATGAGTATTTCAATATAGTAAATACATATATCGTAATTTAGGTCTTAAAAAAATGTAAAAAAACAGTGACGCCTTTACCCCGGTTGACCTTAATTAGATCACAAAAACAAATGTCATAACATAATGTTTATTATTTACAAATAAATAATGAGTCATTCGTGAAAGTTCGACAGATATCTATTAATAGGCGTCGTTGCGTAACCGTTCGGTAACCGGTATACATGCGTTTTGCAACAATAAATGATGTAGTAGCTAATTCTATATTTGAAAATACGGCTGCAATGTGTCAGTTCGAACGTTAAAAGTCGAATACTTTCCGTTCACTAACCTCTATGTTATACATCTGGATCTTTTAAACGAATTAGTCTGAGACACAGATTATAGGATATGTCTAAATCTGAGATCTAGATTAAACAGAAAATGTTGTTTCGGCTGGTAAAAGAAACACAAAATCAGTCACATTTTATGTACCTACAAAATGTTTGTAAAATGTACTTTTCTAACAAAAAAAATCTTAGCTAAGAACTTTAAAAAAAACGCATTGCTAGAAAATCACGCAGGAATCCGTCTCGATCAATCAGAACCAGCTGGTTTTTTCTGCATGTACCCATCAGCTGCTTATTGAGCAGCACACAGCCCAAAGTGCTGGACGTAGGAACTTAGGGGTGCACTAACAAAAGATTTTAAAGGGTATGAATTCAGCCCAACCACAGGAACGGTTACGTTTTCTCTTCCTTAATTTTTAAACGGCTGATAACTCTTATGGCACGTGGAAAATCCAGATTATGGGTTTTGTATATCGCCAAACAGATAAACCTCGAGATAAAAGATAAAAACACTTGAGATGTAGTTCAGGAAATATGATTTTGCCAAATATTTCCTGCTTTGCGTTGTCACACTTGTCACAGCCGGACAAACCGTATTTCCTGATCGTTACATTTTTTGTATTAACTAGTATTTTTTTTCTTCTAAATTTGAAATTGTCCTTATCTATGATGGATGATTGATGAATCACAGTCATATGTTTTATTGCTAAACATACATTATCAAATCTAGTAGGTAGTAGTAGTCAATGCCGTAACTTTGGGTTCACTCACATGTGAATCAACACATATACATATATGTTCAGAATAGGTATAAGGGGAGAGAGCGGATATTGTAAGTTTGTTAACAAACATATACATTTATTAAATAATTACGAGTTTGTGCCGCTTGCAACGGAGACCAATATGAAAAGCTTTATTAAGGCCCTGTCATCTCGGCTTATAGACTCCTCTGGAGATCCTAGAGCTGGTGCTTACCTCTCCCAAAGGATTGGGCTAGCTCTCCAGAGAGGTAATGCAGCCAGTGTCATAGGGACCATGCCGCGAGCAGACCTGCTAGAGGGGGTGTTCTTTTTATAGTGGTGATTATTACTTACTTATATCTTTAATATTTTAGTAGCTTAGTTTTATTTTAATTTTTAATTGTACTCGTATTATTGTTGAATTCTGTAAATAAATGGTTACATATAGATTTATATGTGGAGGGCAATCTCCGGAACCACCGCAAAAATTTCACTAGGTACTTGACAGGTACATTATTCTAGATGTTCATAGACTACATGACTACATGTATAATATGTTTACTATTAAACTCTGGCGAAGTCGGACGGACCGCTAGTAATAGGATAATGCATGGATTTTAAAAATCGGATTATTCAACAAAATATGAAACTACCGTAAAAGAGTCCACGAAAAGTGAAATTAAAATTATAATCGGTCTAGAAATACGGATGATACAAGCATTTTAAACTGTTCATTAGACAGCGATTAGACAGAGAGATCCGATATGCACTGTGACGTCATGTAACAGGTCAGCCATTTAAACATACTATCAGACCATTGGAACCTTGACCCACCAAAGAACTGTGTCACAGAGACGTTATGATTCAAGTCATAAGAAGTGTCAAACAAATTGTTTTATAATGTCACTGTGACACCGTTCTATGGTGGGTCAGGGTTCCATTGGGCTGATAGTACATAGGTAAGGGTTCCATTTTTCCTTTTAAGATACGGAACCCTAAAAAATGGTATCTGTGTCGAGCGAGAACAAATAATCTGCCTTTCGTTTAAATAGAATATTTATAGTAAGGCGATCGCTGATATGATGATATTTGTGTTATAGGTATTATCGTAAATACGTCATGATATATACCATTCGCAAAATGAGGCCTATATAAACGCAAGAACCTTTTGGAAATTATCAATCTGATAAAGTTTAAGATAAACACTCATGATATAAACACTTGAATGAGATGTTTACCTACCTCTTTTGCTATCGACTATAGTTTTGTTAACGTTCTAACAGTATAGGGTAAGTCTGCCAGACCAACTGATGGTTTGTGGGATCGATCCATAGTGCATTCTCAAGCGAACAATCTTAAGACTGCCAACCAACCAAATTAACACAGAAGCTAAGAAAAGTGGTGCAAAAATAAAGACAGAAAACAAAGCAAATAACATATTTACAAACTAATTATACTGTTTGCAAAAAGTACTAATAAATTAATAAATGTACATGACACTCGTAACCTATACATATAATATGTCATACATAAAATATTGTTTTGTATTATTATTAAATGGTATTTTATATGTATACTGTGCAATAATTATTGTATTTTAGAACACGAGCATTACAATAGCACTGTAGAGTGTAGAGTCTGTGGTAGAGTCAAACATGTACACATCCACACGCATGTGACGTAACACACGCACACAGGGATCGATACCAGTATTAATTAATGAAATATCCTCCTTAATTTGCAACATCCTTAATATTTTCGATTGTAATTTAGGTAATAACATGATACTAAATAATAATATACAAAATCTTCTCGTAAGTGGTTGGTGGGGTAAACAATTAGGAGATATTGTTGGTTAGACGGACTTGCCCCGTAGACGCTATACCCTATTATAAATATTATTATTACTTCCTGTACATTATATTGAAATCGGACGAGTGACCATTTATTAGATGTGTAATTGTTGTTGTTATAATTATTTATTATTTTTGTGTTTTTTGATTATTAGTAGCTTAGTAGTTTGACGACCTCAATGTAATTTCGTATTTTTTGACATGCAATGCAATTAATATTGTAATATTACGTTAATTAATAAATAAACTAAACTACCTTATATCGGTAATTCATAATTCTTTAATCAGTAATGTCAGCAATGTCAATAATTACAAATTAAATAAAAACATTAAAGTATTAATGTCAACGTACTAATTAACGGAATAGTAATGACCTCTGCACTTCTTCTGCAATATTTTATGTATTTTTATCCTATTTTAATAACAATAACTTATTAATACTGATGAAGTCTTTTCTTTCCGTAAAATATTACAGTCATTATCGTAAACCTCTAAGCCACAGCTCTAAGCATAGAGAATTTTGTTTTAAAATTCTTAAATGCCCCGTGGCGTGGGGAATGCGTCAATACAGCCAAGTTTACTAAACAGCGAGATGCCGCGGCCGCGTTACAAAAATTAAAAAAATCCGGCCAAGTGCACGCGTTACGTAATGTGTTTCGTAATCCTAAACAGAGATGTTTGTTCAAATTTCTTTTCTCTTGTTTTTTTCACGCGTTTGGGTTGTAATTTATGTAAACCCAACGACGATATAGAATATAGTATGTAAAAGCTGATTTGATGATGGAGTCGGACGATGGCATCGGAGGACGGATTCCCGCTGTTTTCAAATACAGTATGTAAACTTACTAAAACCATTTATTTGAACCCGAGCATGTCTAGGCGATAGATAAGGTTGGGGTATATAAATTATTGAAATCTTAACACTTTTTCAAATTTAAATAAAGAATGCACTGAACGCAAGTTCAATAATCTGTTACGATGAAAACATTACATACGGGTCTTATAATGGGCACTGAACAACGAAGTAAACATTACACATGGGATGATACTTTTAGGGTTAACCGACTTTGAAAAAGGTGAGATGTTATAATTTTTATGCAATGATAAAATTAAAAATATTCGACACACACTAGCAAAAAATGTGGTAAAACACTTAACTCAACTAGCCTAGCAACTGGTTGAAAGAGATGGTTTTAGTAAGTTTACATACTGTATAGACGCACTCAGTTGAGTATGTACCTATTGGATATTGACTGTGCAAAATAGATGGCGTTAGTTTCCACCAAATTGAAATTGTGCACCTATTTTCTGTTTCTCCGAAGTGATTTCATCCATCGACTACGTAGGTAGAATTGCCAATTAATTTTAACTTTGCCAACACTTTGTATTTTGGTTTTCAATTATTTAGCTACAGAGTTGATTTCCATTTAAAAAAAAATACGTTAGTTAGAGCGTCAGTTGATTTTAGCAGCATGGTTTCTGCCGATGGATCGAACGTATAAGGCTGCATATTTCATGCTTTATTGAAAATGCACGCGCTAAAATGTGTTTTGTTCGCTCTGATGGGACTACCTAAACTCGCCGCTGCGATTTCGCTCGATCGTCCGCCAGTCCGTTGTTTTTGAGAGAATTACTACCCAGAGGTCGTGACTGTCTGAACGACTGAAGTCGAACGAACTGCCTTAACCATTATTCTATATGACAGTGAATTAGTCACGCTACGATATGAATAACAAGTTCTCGATAATACTTTCAGCAAATATCTGTAAGTGCCTCTCGAGAATGTTTGGTGTCGGCGACACGATTGGGAGTCAAGGTGGCATACAAATTCCGTCCAATGGTATAGAATGTGTTGAACTGCTGTACCGTACACTAGTTTACAAAATTGTACGTGATTTGGTTTTTTATTCGACTGCCCAAGTAGATTGTTTTTTGGGTGTGTATTGTTTAATTGTGTCTGTCTGTTCCTTTGTGGACCAAACGGTTTAACGAACTTTGAAATGCGTGGTATCGTTGGATTTTTCATCGAATAAGTATAGGTTAATTGTTGATATAAATATCAAGCTAAATTTTACCCACTTTTCTACCTCGGTATTCTGCGAAAGCCATCAGGTTTACTTAATTAAAAATAAATATAAGGGGACAATATCACACCAAATGACCTAGTCCCAAATTAAGCTCTAGGCTTGTACTATGGGTACTAGACAACGATATAAATACTTATATAGAGAAATATATACTTAAATACATTACAAAACATCCATGACTCAGGAACAAATATTCGCGCTCATCACACAAATATCTGCCCTTACCGGGATTCGAACCCAGGACCGCTAGCTTCGTAGGCAGGGTCACTACCCACTAGGCCAGCGCGTCGTCTTAAGACTATGTATCGTTTCTTTTTCAAATACAACATCGAAAAAGGAACGATACATAGTCTTTTAAATGTCTCTCAGCTCAGCACGAGACGATAAGTCATTTGACAATATATTATTATAGCATTCACTTCTTAAGCTGAAGTCCCAATGACTTACACATATCTTTTAAGACGCACTTATGAGTAAGAGTGAGTGGCGAATATCTGCATCTCTGTCTAGCACATAGCTTTGTTTCAAAACTTACAGCAATAACTTGTAAATGCGGCCTTACTTTGCTTAACAGTGAGTAGGTACAAACGAGCGTTTTCGAGTTTGTGCACATGAAAGCACTCAAGGTTCTTGAACGAGTTCCTTTTTGCTCTGACTTGAACCCTGGATGCAACGCTTATAAATACGAATCGGCTAGACAAGATGCTTAACGTTAAGTTAACGTATAAGATTTTCGAAAACTGTAAAAATGTATAGATTTGACTTAAACGATACGTAACGTTCGCCGAATGCATCTTGCAGTAAGTATACTTAAATTATACAGATTTCGTATAAAATGAGGTAAGTACTTACTTATTTTATAATTACTGGTGGGTATCTAATATAAATTTAGAGGCAGACTGTACCTAGTCGTTTTTCAACATGACCGTGTTAATAAAAGTGACAATAATAGTTTTGGAGGTGACAATTCTTCAGAAGTTAGTGTTAAAGTATTGTCAATATCACGACTATGTCAATATAAAGATCTAGCTCGATTTGGTTTGTTTATTGACGTTTATAATCTAGTTTAGTATTTGCAAACACGTGTATTCACACATCCTATTACAAAAATGGCTTTTGTTTAGGTAAGTATCTAAATAGAATTACAAAGTACCTACTCAACTTTAGATTAAAGCGATATTTTAGTCGTGGACCTGTGAATAAAATGCAGTATCAGAGTAAAACATCGATTTTTAATTTTTATGCAGTTTCTTTAGTGGTTTTTTATCAGCTGCGAGTGTAAAATGGAGCTCAGCTATCCGGTTAAGAACTCCGAAATGCATATACACTTTAAAAAACAATTTAAAACATTACGCTTTTAATTAAGATAACAATTCATTCGAGAAAGTGATTTAATCTTAAGTTTGCCAAACAATACGCCGGTTTCGTGAATGTAAGTTGAAATATAATCTTGTTTACAGATTTAACTCAGCAAACTACTTCTGGTGCCTGAAGAAATTGTCTATGCCATTCCATTTTTAATTGATATAAAAAGTAAACTTACCAAAGATAACAAAATTTTAAACTATCACACAGCTTAAAAACTTTTCACTTCACAGACATGATAAAACACTTCGGACCCTGGAGAAATGTTTTCGCGCCAAAAGCGTTTGAATGTCGCGCGGCGTCACGGTGACAGTTCGGTAAGGCGGACCGCGAGGCACTGACGCTCGCAAACAGCCGCACGAGGTGGGTGATAATAACAAGTAACGATGTGCATGCACTCATACAGGTGAATTCTGCAGTTGTATACTTACACAAAATAAGCGGTCGGCAACAAAATGACCACTGTCGTCGGAAAAATGTCCTTGCAGATGCATCAAATCTTTTATCTTTTTTTATCATAGTCCACTTTTGCAACTTAGGTATTTCATTGTAAAAATGGGTACCTACCGTAAAACGGAGTGAGTAGGGATTAAGGGATGAGTAGGGACACAATCTAAAATGAAGACTACGTTACTAATTATAAGACTGAAATTACTTCCAATGGACGTACAGTCTGTGAGCACTTAGGTTATGCTTCGGTTTTGTACTTCTCTCTCACTCGCTCATAATAAGAGCATATGAGAGCGAGTCAGAGAGAAATACGAACCCGAAGCGCCTTCTAAGACCTATCGCACTTATAATCTCAGAAAATTCGATAGTTTCCTATAGAATAGCGATAAACGATTTCTACGCGGATGGAGTCGCGGACAAAAGCTATGTCGACATAAAATACAAATGCATAGATAAAAATAAATAGCTCGTTTTTTAGGTGTTCTTTATTCGCACATATGCAGTTCGAATTAAGCATGAAAGTAACTAATTAAGTAGCATCGGGCACATTAACTTTCAAGACACAATAGAAGCCAGTATAGTGTGACGTAACCTCCAATGATCTAATCATAAGAATATCTAATATAATTAAATATTTAGCAGAAGACTCTTTGGTTGTTCTAAAATTCTATCCCTTTTAACTCCCGAAAGTACCTATAGAAAGTTTCTAAGTTAAAAACCCTTGTGTGTCTATTATCGCCAAGGTGCAAGGGCCCGAAGTGGTAAATACATTTCATTGTCCTTTTTACGGTATCGTAACTAAGTAACGAAATCGAAACCTGCCTGTCTGTTCATCTACTCGTCTTGCAGCAATTTCAGTATAGGTAATGGAAACATGTGGCTAAAATTTGGAAGGTAAATAGGTGTATTTTGTAAACAGCGAAACAATTGTATGAGTAAGGCCGCTTCCTCACTTGGCGGTATACTTGCAGTAAAACACGGAATCGGTACGGGTTGCTAAGCAACTAGTGGCGTCTACCAATCAACGAGCAGCGTTTATGCCGACAGTAAGTATTACTGCACGCATACCGCCAAGTGAGGAAGCGGCCTAAGGTGGCTTTGTAGACAAATGTCAAATTTTCCCTATTACTTTATCCTTAAAATGTTGTGATAACATTTTGATATAATTGCTGGATATACATATCTATATTGTCAGGCCTAAAATCATTTGCTCTAAACTCTACCTATAGCTATCATATTTTTTAAATTACGTGGTGAGGATAATTTGAGAATTGATGCAGGGAAGGACCATAGTTGTGAAATCGTAGTTAGATTTATTTGTTAATTTAATCTTTATTGCACATAAATAAGTACAAATAGCGGACCTAATGCCTTATGGCATTCTCTGCCAGTCGACCAAATAACTAATCAGGAATTTATTTATGTAAGTATATGTACCTAGTGGTTTTTTTACTAAGTTTCATGAAAATTGGTCTAGCCGCTAAGAAGATTTGGTGACTGTTTGTCGGGTATTTTTATTCCAATTTATACATTTAACTTTGATTTCACCACTTTAACTTGATACTTTTTAAGCTAATCTAAAGACATGGTAATTGTAAGAAAAACCAAGGAAACACGGGGTTACTGTTTATTTTTAATTACTGAGGTATTTGTCGCGATAAGATTGTACCTACCTATAACGAAGTGCAATTTCCGGTAGGTACACGAGTTTCTCAAGGCGATTGTCGATACATTTCGGTTTTATTTTAACCCGCTCCTCCGCCCAACAAAAACTGCAATAAGTAAAGTCGATTACAGAGCGATGTATCCATCTCATTACCGTATTACCACAGGTATTATTTATATATGGACGTAGTTTTGCAAACGGGAACCAACCCACAAAGATTTTGCAAACTGGAACCAACCCACAGTATTCAGTTGTTACAGTTGACATTTTATTGTCAAATCTTTGTGGTTGGGTACCCGTTTGCAAAACTACGTCCATATATTTTAAACATCTGTGTTTGGCCAAACAAAAGCGCCATCTTTCAGATTTCTCACTAACTACGTCGCACTAAATGAAACAAATTCACAGATATGTCAAAACAAAACAATTCGGCATTTCGAATTTTAAATAATTGACGACCTTGCGGGTTTGTCGTAGGCGGCTCGACACGAGACGAGACGTCACTGTAACGTGATGGCGTCACAGCTATAGATTTTAGGTCATTTAGTTGTCCAGAGTTATTGAAGTAAACTTATTGCGTTTAGAAAGTAAGTCTACAAGAACAAACTTAGTTCCAGATTACAATTTTTTTTTTTCTACTTACGTAACTCTAATATATGTATTTTACTACACGTGAAGTGATGAGTAAGTGACGCGTTAAAATGTTATAGTTTTACACGTTTCTTACTTTTAAAACAACCAATTCGCTTTCTTAACATACATACATACATAAACTCACGCCTTTATTCCCAGAGTGGGGTAGGCAGAGCTACAGAATTACCAACAAATCTAAAAATTGGTTAATAATTCTGTAACCACATTTTGCACTTTTAGGCTAAGATATTTACCAGTGTATTAGTGTCAGGTTGCAAGCCCATCGCCTAACAGTACTACACGCCTTTATTACCTTAGTCGGCTTTTACGACATCCACGGGAAGACTTGGAGTGGCACTATTCTAACCCGGCAACCACACGGGATTCTTAACATAATAGATATTATTATGCATACATAGGGTGTCATGAACTTAATTAGAAATACTAACATTTTTTTTCCTTACAATAGGGATGTGCATGGATTTTTTTAATTGCTATTCTCAACATAATATGAAAATACTTACCGTAAAATCGGCTAAGAAATAAGGACGATACCAGTTTTTTAAACTGCTAAAACTCCATGTCTAATTATGTTTTACTAGAAAGAGATCGGAAGTATCGGAACAAATCATTGTTGGTTTATCCATACTAATATTATAAATGCGAAATTGTGTCGGTCTGTCTGTCTGTACCTCTTCACGCTTCAACCGCTGAACCGATTTAGGTGAAATTAGTGCAAAGATAGTTTGAATCCTGGGAAAGGATACAGGATAGTTTTTTTCCCGAAATTCATCCCCTAAGGGGGTGAAATAGAGGGTGGAAATATGTATGGAGCTACGATATAAACGAGTACCTACCACGCGGACGGAGTTGCGGGCAGAAGCTCGTATTCAATAAATGTTTTTCCTCACCTGTTTGTTAGATGAATCAGCTTTTATTGGAGCTGTAAAAACATGAATATTCTCTATTATGTGACACCTATTTAGGTATATTAGGAGGCCGCATAATGACACAAATAGACGTAGGCAACTATATTCATACACGATATCTAAATGACACGTTCACCAGACTTTAACCGATGAGCGACAATAGAACCCTGCCACAATATCACCGTCCAAGTCACAAGAAGAAAATTATGTTGAAATTAGTTATTTAGCTGCCTGCGACAGAGTTATAGGTCCTATTTGCGATCAAGAACGTTTATATTACAGCGATTCCTTACGCCATTATGAGTGTTGGGAATACTACGAGTAATCTTAGAGATAATTTAGATATTGCCACTTGAGTTAAACCTTTCTTAATGCTTGTTTAGTCGTTAGCGCGGTGAGACGTGACGTACGTACGTTATTAAGTTTATTGTATGTTTGTTTACTTGTGAATAGATAAAACACTTGCGTGCTATTTTTCTGTGTAGTGTGTAAAATATTTTCTGCCTGCTGCATTTTTTTTATTGTTCTATATTATTAGTTTGTACCAATGGGTTAATGTTATCAGGGGATAGCAGGGGTGAGGGGACAATGACATGTCAATTGACTTAGCCCCAAAATAAGCTCTAGACTTGTACTATGGGTACTAGATAACGATATAAATACTAAAATACATAGAAAACATCCAATACTCATCAAATATTTGCGTTCAACAAACAAATATTTCTGCCATTAGCGGGGTTTGAACCCAGGACCGCTAGCTTCGTAGGCAGGATCACTACCTACTAGGCCAGCGCGTAGTCGATGGCTTAACCCTTCGTATGCTTAGGCACGGATCCGTGCTCAAAATTTGGATATCTTTTTGTATTTTTTTTAAGCTTAATTTTATGGACTGTATCGTAATCAGAAGAGACTAGAACTTGGTACTTTTTTGACCTCCCACATACGAGGGGTTAAGTTAGATTTATAATTATTATTGTAATAAGAGATCTATTTGAAAAATCGGTTAAGTGCAATTCGGACTTGCACACGAAGGATTTCATACCTTTAGTTTTTGATTTACTTTTATTAGTTTGATGCCATAGCAAAATTCAATATGTAGCCGGCTTTTGTGATACAAAGATGGCCTGAATGTCAGCCGCTTTTCCCCAAAAATCACATAGGGTAAAATCACCAGTGGTCAGCCAGAGACCTCGGCCTATACCTTGTATGAGCAGGAAAAGTACAAAATGTATATCGATGGTGTAGAAGACAAATGTGCTAAGTGCATTTATTTTAATATTTAAATACCACCTGTAACAACATGAACTCTAGCGTTTGTTTTAAAATGTTAAAGTAAATGCACTAAGCACATTTGTCTTCTAGACCATCGATAAATCCCACTCTTCGCACTCATATAAAGTCGACTACTGATCTCTGGTGCCTTTACCCTAACTCATAACACTATGAAAATAACTATAATACACCAGTCTCGCTGTCTCGACGTCTGTAAGTTGGCGGATACGCTTTACTGCGTACCTACGCTGCAGAACTAGGTTTACCCGCAATGGTGGAGATACGCGCATTCTACTGCAGTTTCGAGTCGAAAGTAATACCTAAAAAAACTGTTTTAAACTAGTCTTTGCTCACGACTTTGTAAATGACCTCTTGCATATAGTTGTGTACAAAACTAATATGGAATTTACGTCAAATTTCGAATGTCGAACGGTCTATACATATGTGTTACAAGTCGTCAACTAAACGCAAGAGGTCATTTACTTAAGTTTTTACCTTTGCTTGTAGCTTTAGAAGTTTAGTGACTAGCATTTAAGTGAATACTCTCTCCTTATTGGGTAATCGGCTAAAAAAGGTTCAAATACATGAAGGAATAAAGACACTGTATTTATATAATTCATTTATTTAAATTGTATAGTATTCACATTGTTGCAACACCGGCTTTACATCGAGATGAGAACACAATTCAAAGTAACTAGGTATAAGAGAAATGCGGTCGAACGAAGCTAACGAGCTATACGCCGTATAGCGAGCGAATATTAAAATGTACTTGGCAGTAACTTGGCTGGGCCCATTTCACAAAACTAAAAAACTATACCTAAAGACTATTACTCAACAAAAAGTGTTCGTACGCCGCTTGTGAGAAGGCTAACAACAAAATACACTTTGCATTTTCCTTTAAGTATTTATCAATTTCTAACCTCAAAAAAATATCTGCAAAACGGAGTATATCTCAAATTCGTATTGCCATAATTGTATTACTACGATTATGTTCCTTAGAATAGTGCGTAGTCTACATAGCACCATTTTTAAACGCATCTAAATCAGAAAAAAAAATTGTTCACATTTGATCTAACAGCGCCATCTATCGTGGAACCTATACACCATTTTGCTTACTTTCGTCCTTTTTTGAGGTTATAAAATGGTAAATATACCTTCCTTAGTCTTGTTATAACTAATAGTTTTGTAAAACAAGTCCATGGAGGGGTGAACAGGTAATACTGGTCGCCGAGGCGAGAGCAGTCAACGCTCAGACTGGGTTGAGAGAGAAAGAAACGAAGCAAACCCTTACTTTTGACTGATTTAACCTAAGGCACACGAGAGGTTAGCACTATGTTCACCTCTCGCTCACGCACAGGGTATCAAGCATGAGACAAACATATTTTTGGCGTGTTCTAATGCCTTTACCTAACCTATCTATAACAGTTAAATCAATATCGAAAATTTAGACCAAATCATTTGAAACTCCTATCTTTCCTTCTAGCCAATGAATAGACTAGAAAATGGAGCCTTATCATTCTAGACTTAGGTCGTATTTTTGGTGCTTGAAGGAAAGATGTGCTTCAAACGAATCCAGGCTATACTACAACATAAAAAGGACGTCTATTATCTAAGATGGCAAGAACTAACACCAAAAAAAACATTAGGAGCGTGTTTGTTGTACTCCTTTATTTATATATGTATGGTTTGCTTCGTTCACTAACTCAATGAATTAACATAAGTTATCACAATGTCTACACTCAAGCAGAGACTACAACTCAGCCGTCACATTGCCGTAATATAAAAAAAGCTATATAATTGACTAAATATCTTAAACCGCTATTCGGGGTAAAAATAATCCTAATGTCATCGCAGAATAAAGGGACACCTAAACGAGAAGTCCAGACTACGTTAATATTAAACTATTGAGCATAATAATAAACAAAAGGCAGTCAACTTAATAATATTATTATAGAAAATAAAAAAAAATGCTGTTTGAGTATAGTGAGATACATTGTCAAATGATAAAATTGGAAAATCTATGGAATGATTGGAACGTTCAACAATTAATTTAAGCTACAATGACTTTTTAAATAAAAAGGATGTATGCAAATAAACAAAATGAATGAGAGCCAAAAAATAATGAATCGTTACTGAAATGTCATTAGAGTTTATTTTGATTACTTTTTATACTTATTTTTATATTATATTAGATTCTCAATGGCAGTTTTATCATTATTTGTTCGATTTGTGAATTTAAGTCTTGTTCATGTCGAATTAAACAAATTAAAGCTTACCACATTCAATCATTGCACTTGTACTAGTATAAATATTCATACATATTTTTACAACACGTATACAAAAAGCTATACACCCAGAATATTATACTACTACGAACACAATTTACCTAAGCCCAGTAAAAGATATAACAACTTTGTACATAAAACAGTATATGAAGGGTATGATTTTTAAAAACATAGGCACGTCTCTGGGTTACTCACGTATTAGTCAGTATACGGGTGACCGCGCCCGCAGTAAGACCCCTGAAGAAGGACTCCTGACCATGTCGGGAAGTTTCCTGACACGTGAGTAATCTGCTGCCGTGTATATCTTGCTCGTATAATCACTCACACTAGTTTAAATCGTATAATTCTAGTTTTTTTGGTCAAAGTCCTGCTCCATCATTCCATAGACTATTAGCTAGAGGAGTACAAGCCACAATCAACGTTAATATCATTACAATGCGCATTTCATTTGTTTACCATTTGTACATACGTCGCGTATGTAAAATTATATACATATACAACAAACTATAAAATAAATGAGAACTAAATAGGCATATTTAGAAAAAATATACTCATATAGGCCTTTCGTAACGCTAAAAAATATCAGGAAGACGAAATAATTAAAGTACAACATATTGCATGTTTTTTTTTGTTAAAATGTTTCACACTAACTGTCCATATCCAGCCTGAAACATGCACGATAACACATTTTCATGTAGTTTGTTGTACTCACACAAATTAAAAAAACAACTTGGAAGCATCAAAATGGCAAACAATAGTCATCAAATCTATTCCATATCATTTTGAGTGAAAAGGATGCGCATAGTTGATTACTAAGAGCCTCTCTGTCACTCAACTGATCATCAGCTATGAATTATCCTGTTAACCTTTTCAAATACCAACACAGTTAATGTGAAACATAGTGAACCACAACCGTCACTAGACGCATCACAAAAGATCTATTCTGAGATTGGATACGATCCAATATTGATTATTGTCGGACAATAACAGATCTGGCGACAGCGCCATCTAGCGACAGTACTTATTGCACAGATACGTAGTGGGTATTCGAATTGCATATAAAAATTGCTAAGGACTTATTGACAATGGCCAGAAAACCATAGATAACACATTCGAGACGTTACAAAAATGTAAGCGTTTAACATCCATCTCGACTGTAATCTTGTGTATATCACTATTAGGGGATCGATTCCACCTTTTAAATATAAACATGTTTCGACTTTGTTCGCTTCTAAGCATTGCCAATAACTAAATTCACTGATTAGTCACTATTTTGTAGTCAAACAATCCGACAATGTATAAAAATTCTGTGAGATCACATATTTATTATGTAATAATCATTTTCGCTTAATAATGGCGATTCAATTATTGCCTGATTTTTCTATTTTTCAAGTCTGACTACAGTTAAAGCATACACGAATTAATTAGTCTGTTATGTAAAAACAGAAAGTATTTAACTGAATGTACTATAGTAAAATGTTAAGTACGTAACGGATGCTGTAAACACAGTTGACTTCTCAGTGAACGCTATAGTGATGTCCTCTGACTAAATCAATGACTAAAAATAAACACAAGGAACTTAAGTAAACAAAATGCTGAATATTGTAAATACATTATGTAAATAACTGTAACTCTCCATAGTTTATGGCCAGGGATACAATATCGATCTATACCGCCCAGCGATCGATACAAACGTCGAGCTATGCATGCTACCGGCATAGCTCACCTTCTTATTCAGCTAAAAGGCCATGTAACTAACTACCCTTAAATCCTTTAATAATTCCGATTATAAGGTCACCATTTCGTTACGAATACAGCTTCACTATATCACTTGAGAAATTATAACTACCAAAAACTTAACTTAGGACAAAGTAATAGTAATGACGTTTTGATTCTGTAGAAAATTGTTACGTTAATATAGTCACACACATGAATAGGTCGCTTAGCCTACGGTTGGAGGGACGGCGCGCGGCGCGGGGGGGCTACAACGTCCCGCCGCGCTCCCGGCGCGCCGCTGCCGGACTCGGGAGGCACTAACACCGACACATCCTTAACCTTACGGTATAATACATAGAAAACAGCGAAACACGTTAATCGCACAATTCCACTAGAAGTCCGTTACTTAAACCGTCTTTATTTATTTATTGAGATCAATTTTGCCGCTATGCACTAGTAAGGACACGTTGCCAAGCGAAACTCCGCTGCCTCGTCTAAAACTAAACACTTATAGGAACATGGTCACGGAACGACCTTGGATTCCGCCAAAGGGTCTTCATCTGTTCTCACGGAATCACTACCTATCCCTGTTACTCGAAAGCCAGCAACACAATCCTTCTCCCTCTGGCGCATAAAGCGCCTACTGTTCCATGCGAAAAGATAAAGACCCCAAACAAAGTAGGTTACAAAATTCTCCGTTGAGAATCGAAAATAACTTTGTTCGATACGCATACGTCATCAGTCGAAGAGTACGAGGCAGCAGGCTGACGTCACGATGTCACTCGCGCTCTGAGAGTCGCAGTAGCACCATTGAGCCGGAATGAAGGACGTCAGCTGTTGAGTCCGCCATGATTAACAATGATGCCCGTTCCCATTAAAAGAAAAGACCAAAAACGCTTTGACTTTAGTTGCTATGCCAGAAATACATTGGATGATACTTTGTGTTGATGCATTTGGAAAAGGTCATAGAAGTAAAAAACAAATTGACTAATTTAATAAATAGATCTACACAAAGTATCATTTACAAATTGTTTTATTTCGGCATTAAACCCTGTTCAGTTATGTATTTAAAAAGCGAACTCAGTTAAACTAAGCTAGTAAACCAACTAATTGAATCACAAAAGATTATCTCAATTGGCAATCATTAAAATCGTTTATTACATACATCTCAATTGCAAGGTTTACTAACCTAGCTACTTTTTCACTAGTTTCTTGTAATGGACTGAAAACCCAAAACATTATACTTTTATGGTAAACAGAAAGTAAACCAGCACCCATGCCATCAACTAGGCATCGATGGCCACGTTAATGTTATCATCAGTGAACTCGTTTACCATCCCAAAGCCATGAAAAATATCCTTAAAAAAAATCCTAGGCCTCATTTCCTGTGAGAAAACTTCTATCAGAAACGTCCGGCAGGGTTATCTAAGAGTTACAACACTAGGAATTATCAGACTCCACTGCCAGAAGTCATGCATAAAACCGGTTATTACCGGTTTTAACTGGTTATTTTCATACTAAAACGGTTAATAACCGGTTGAATTGCATTCCGTAGAAGCGCCCTACAGTCCCCTCTGTAAACACACAACTGAACGTTTTCGGGGTCAACCTATGACAAAGACCTTATAGTTGGGAACGGGCCGACAGCTGGTCGGGCAGCGCAGGCACGGCAGGCATCAGACGCGGTCGTCGCCGAGCGAGGCGCGCGAGGCGGCGGCGCGCAGCTCGCGCTCCAGGTCCAGGCTGCGCCGCTCCAGCTCCAGCCGCGCGCCCGCCGCCGCCACGGCGCGCCGCGGGGCCTCCAGGGACGACACCTGCAACCGACCGCACCGGTCAACTTTCCTCCAACTAAAGGTTATATACAGGGTGTACAATCCAAATGGGTCAGTATGGAGAAGTCGGAAACTATGAGAGATAGCGAGATCTGTTCTTAGGAACCATGACGTCGATTTTAGATTTAATAATAATTACATTCAAACTTTTTTATTAACTCTCATACATAACCGGAAATCGAACCTGGTCAAAATCAATGTGTATAAATTCTGCAAGTCGCATGAAGCACAACACTAATAGAATCTTGTTTAAATAATTGAAAGAAAAACCCACCAATAAGATAATCACTTTATTTCAGTAAATGTTCAAAATAGTAGCCATTCTGTTGAATGCAAAGATTAATTCTTTTGGGTAACGATCGCAAGATTGCATTTCGTATTTTTATGGGGTGCATATAATACCGATGCAGATAACATATGCATAAGTGGTCTCTTCAGATAATTGATGATCGATTCATATTATTCACGACTTTTTGCAAATTAATAAAACTGTGGGCATTTTAGTCTAATTTACTGTCAGTTGTGTTTACACAAGATTTCATAGCCAAATTTGGTCCTTTTTACTTAACGCGGTTACAAAAATATTGACCAGGTTCGATTCCGGTTATTAGAGTTAATAAAAAAGTTTGAATCTAATCATTATTAAATCTAAAATCGACGTCATGGTTCCTAAGAACAGATCTCGCTATGTCTCATAGTTTCCGACTTCACCATACTGACCCATTTGGATTGTACACCCGGTATAACTGCTTCACACCGGATCAGCTTAAAGTGAGACATTGAATTGTGAGCATGACCTGTGTGATGATACATTTTTCAGTGGACGACTGTTAGCTTGTGCCGTTCCGATACCGATAAGTGTGCGTTACATAATTTCATACAAAGAATACTGAACGGCTCGAGTTGAGGTGAGATCTGATGCCGAGCAGTTATATTTGCGTCAACCTTTAATTAACATGTTTTTATCAACCCTAAATCACTAGCAATGTGCGAGTTGCAGAACATTCAAAACGTTTAGAAATACCTAGATAAATTACAGTTTTTTTTTTCTTTGAAGCGATCAAGAACATCGAGAATCTTAACAGCGATTTTGCCAAATGGCGGCTGGCAGGAGCTGCATGAGAACGACTAACGTAGAAAATGAGGAGAGTAGAGAAATCTTTCCAGGTGGAAGTTATGCTTGGGGCCTGAAGTATATCGGGGTGAGGTTGGAAGTTGATGTGCATCAACTGACTACAGAAACTTAGACAGCGCAATGCAACACACGGGTAGATTTAGTTGCACTACTACTTGTCAAGACGCTACAAGACGCCTATAGGTATTTGAGATTTGGTGCTACCGTCACATGTGGCGCATTAGTTGGAGACAGAAGGTCAGGAACGAAACCGTGCTCTGCCGCGTTCACATGTCCGGGAAAATGATGCCGTCTATAAAATGACACAATGTATTTCGGTCACATGCTCAGAAACTATAGATAAACGCTGCTGCAGTTTATAATGATGAGCAAAGTGGGGGCATAAAGGGAAAGAGACGCGTTGGGCGAAGAAAGAAATTCAGGCTGCGAAACATTCGGGAGTGGACCGGTATTGCCTCCATCGAATAGCTGTTTCGGCTGGCTGCGGATAGGGATGAATACAGGAAGCTGACAGCCAACCTTCAGGATTAAAGAAACACTATAAGAAGAAGAAGCTACTTGTCACGAATTGTAACTTGTAGTTAGAGATCGCGATGTGTCATGGTATGGGCATGTGATACGGAGGGATAAGGAAAATATTGTTAGGAAAGTTTTGAGTATGAATGTGGATGGCTATAAGAGTAAGGGAAGATCAAAGAAACGATGGATAGACTGTGTGAAAGATGATATGGCTAGAAAGGGAGTGACTACTGAGATGATGTCTAATGGAAAGAAAAAACATGTTGCGTCGACTCCAAATAAGTTTTTTTTTATTATGGTATAGTATAGAGAAGACAAACGAGCACACAGGCTACCTGATGGTAAGTGGAAACTGTGACCCATAGACATTCGCATTCACAAGACTGCAATGCAATCTTAAGACTGCAAATGCGTTGCCAACCCTGAGGACTAAGATGGAATGCCTCTATGCTAGTCATTTCACCGGATGTCTTATCCCCAAACCGGAACACAACAATGTGAACACTGCTGTTTGGCGGTAGGTTAATGGATAAGATGGTGGTAGCGATCCGGACGGACCTTGCACAAGGTCCTACCACCCGCAAAGTTAGGATAAGGAAAGGAGCTAGAGGTCGCTAGCGTTGCTATGGTGTGAAAGGCCATGTCCTCCGGTGAAATAGCAAAAATCAAACTGTCAGAAGGATTGACCAAACTGTTTTATCGACTTATCGATGTTACGGAATAATATCGCATTAGGTATCCATAATGCAAATAAAACTTGAAAAAGTACTAGATAGAATTCCGGACTACGATATGATACGCAAATATGCTGATTTTATAGAAAAAAGTGATTACAGCCAAAACACCGTTATCGAGTACTACAAATATGCTCCTGTTACTTCAACTGAGGTAGAACGCTCGTTTTCATCTTATAAATGGATCTACAATGAAAAAAGGAGTAATTTAAAAGGTGACAATGTTGAAAAAATAATGACTATTTTCTTTTACTACAGGGAAGATGAAGAAAACATGTTTAGTACAGATTTAGATTTCGACTTTGTTATTTTGAATGAAGATTAGTTACCTACTCTTAGCAATATTTGTTTTTAATTTTGAATGATACCACCACGACGCGCACACTTGATTATTCGTTGACTTTGAACTAGCCAATCACGGTGCACTTTCCGCCCCCCGCGCCCCGCCATTTTGGTTTAATGAGATACTAGACAAACTGTTCCGAAGCGGA
>OZ014462.1:10826101-10975791 GCA_963966035.1 Acleris laterana | reverse complement strand
GAAGTTACTTGAGTTGCAGCATTGTGTGTGTGTAACACATGTTACAAGTAACATTGGGTGTAACAAATAAAATAACAAGTAAACAATATACCATAGCAATAAGAGAGGGATCATATTCATAAGGGTATTCAATAAGTACTAAGGTAGCATAGAGTGCAACAATTAAGGTACACTCAAAGCTCTTGCAACAGGGCTTGTAGGATAATGAAGCAATAACTTGTGCCATTAAGAAGATTGAATCAATTACAATTCTCAAGTCTAGCTATAGATATAGAAATGTGCATGTGTCTTTTTGATTTCACTTAAAAGATGAATAAAATCTAACTACCCATGTAGTATGGTGTGGTGTGGTATGGCAAGTAGTGGTATTTTTTAAGCAAATTGAAAAATAAACTTGTGTAGTTTAGGAAAGTATGTAAAGATTATTTAAAATGCAAAGAGATAACTTAGCACAATCAATATGTTTACTTGATAAATATGCTGTGACTTTTGTTCACATAGTTAAGCGCTGCATCACCAAAAAATAAATCAGAAAAATTAAAAACTATAGAAATAAAGGAAGCATGCACTTTGCAAGCTTTTTAAATTAATTCAGAAAAAATATGAAAAATATGCGTCACACATACGTACCTGAATACCTTATTTCATAGGGTACCCAGCTAGTTGGAACAAAGTGAAACGGGAAATAATTATAAATAAAAATAAAACTAAATTAAAAATATAAATAAATGTTGCTTGTGGCAATACTGGGAAAGGTAAACATTGTTCTGAAAATAATCTTAATTATATAAAAAAAATATTCAAATGCTAATAAAACACATAAATTTTTCTGGTCGAAAATCTGGTTTAAATATAACTCAGGGCCCTAATATGGCTGCGGTTATCGCGTGATAAAGTTTGAATAAGGCATCCGTCACCTTCTGACACGTAAATAAGAACGAACGAACTGCTTTATCATTTGACACGCGATATAGAAGCAGCCATACTATGGCCCGACTTTTAATTCAGTGCAGTAGAATGACAGCTTCAGTGTTGTCCGTTTTTGGTGTATAAAACATAGTGATGTTGCCTAATGAATGAATGAAAAAATGAACAATGTATTGTAGTTAATTCGAGTTATTTGCACTACATTAATACTATTAATATTTAGGAGGGTTTCAAAATGACTAACAAAACAAACATTACGTTAATATTTTCGCTAACTTCCGTGCCCGTTATGCATTGAACAAAACAAATGTTTACGGGATAGAAACGCGTATATTATTTAATTACTGCTCCCGCCGTTTCGAGCCTTTTGCGTCGTGGTAATGGTTAGACTGACTATCCGTTTACCCGTGACCTTTTTTATCCGGTTTATTTAATATTTGGTTTATTCAAACCATTACGTAACTAAACAACATGCCGTTGGTTCCTTAAATTTTACAAATATCACGCGTACCTAAGTGGTCTAAAGAGGAACTTAAATTTTATCATTTTCGAGCTGATAAGTTATGAAAATGATGAAACGTAAATCATAAATAAAACAGTAATTTCACAATAATATTTTTTATTATTCAGACTCAAAATCGCTGCTACTATCACTATCCACTCGTATTATTAAATTATCATACACTCCATCCATTATGTGGTCTCTTTAATCTACTTAGCTAAGTACCTATATAATGCTCATAAAATATTTAGTTCGTTCTTTGATCAAATCATTCGTTAGGTGAACGTGTCAAGCACTATTTAAATAAATGTGGTATCATTATTTCTCAGAATGACATTTGGCTGTGTCATTTTACTGCAGTGAATTAAAAGTCGGACCATAGGCCCACAGGAGGGATAGAATAAGCTGTCCGCGACTAATTTGTCGCTCGGATCTCTCTTTCTATCTAGTCTGTAAGGATAGAGACACAATGAGCGACAAGCGAGAAAATACAACTTGTGCTAGCCGTATAGGGGCTCTTCTTTACCGAATATTGTATATTGCTTTTTAGTTTGACATGTTATAGTATTGTCCTAACTCAGCCGCCATTATTGTCAAGTAATTAAGAGCCATCGTAACGTTAGCAATACGATCACATCGGTCAAAAGAGTTAATATTTTATGATTCGAGACCCTGGACATTATCACACCGCGATTAGGCCGATTAGAATAGGATTGAGTGCATATGTCGTTTTTGAATTATTACATAAAAAGATATTGTCCATCATAGATAGAGCAGATAAATGAAAATACTTATTTCAGTACGATGGAACTAGTTATTATTTATTAATTGAAGTTTGAGTCTGACTAGTTAGTAGTGACATGTAAAGTCCATTTCAATAGACTTCAGTGAACACTTTTATAGCCTCAAAATGCTCCATGTTCCCCTAAAATAACAATTTTGTCAGAAAAATGGTGTGCAAAATATAGCCTCTAGTTGCTTTATTCAGGAGAAAACGAATGTTTTAGCCAAAAATTATGCATTGTAAGGTTATAAAATTGTTTAATAAATAAGACAAGTTTATTGGAATGGACTATAGATGCTAATACGGCCATCCTGCATAGCACACGTCCCCGCTATCATGATCAAAAATTACTTCTGAATTAAATTGTTTTTTTTTTAATCCGATCTCACTACTGCCACAAGCAACGTGCGCAACCAAAACAACGAACCTATTTGTCTGTGCACTTAGGCTGGGCGAGCCGTTTGACGTGGTGCGCTATACTAACGTGGTTGGGCGCCGGCTCCTCCTCGTGGGGGGGGCGCGGCAGGCGCCGGCGCAGCCACGCGTGCCGCAGCGCCTGCGCGGGCGTCAGCCGCTTGTCCGGGTCCCATTCTAGGCATCTGGAATTAATTATTAGTTTCGGTGATTGATCGAAATTGCATAAGTTAAGCAGCCATACACTGGGCCTGAGCTAGCGCTTGTTACCGATTATGTATGTATAAAAAAATCGCCTTTGGACGGTCGAACCCAAAAGTAGCAATACGTTTTAGTACTGCAGCTATTGATATACTAAATTCAAACTACTCTCACTTTAATATGTTACTGCGATAAGGTACAGTCGGCCAAAAATGTGGTCTACCACCCTAGTTGAAGTCCAATTGGACATCATGAAATCATGAAACAACAAGTTCGATTTTCCCTTACAATAATATTATGGCAGTGACAAGTGCAGAAACTTTAGTCTAAACTGGTAGACCACTTTGTTGGTACAGCTATTTCTGAGTTCGATAGACCGTTCGAAGGAAATCTTTGCTAAATTTTACCACTGGTACTCCTGGTACTGCGACTCCTTGTACAAAAACTTCT
This sequence comes from Acleris laterana, assembly GCA_963966035.1. NCBI lineage: Eukaryota > Metazoa > Arthropoda > Insecta > Lepidoptera > Tortricidae > Acleris > Acleris laterana. The sequence continues at coordinate 10,972,513 of OZ014462.1, read as the reverse complement.
CTCTTCTGAATTGCTTAAGGTCCGCTAGAAAACATCCCTTAAGGGGATAAGTTAAATTTTGTAGTACATACTTCTTTGTCTTTAACTGTGTACCTAAGTTTGTAAGTACATAAATACCAAAAAAAATGAGTTAAACCTAGTGTGAGTGAGCTACAATACCTTTTTTTTTAACTTACCTCCTAATGAAATCAATAAAGAACTTGTCCTGGCAGCCCTTCAGCGCCGTGATGAAGGTTTTTGAGCCGGGAAGTCCGCGGGGCTTGCCTCTCCGAGACATGCCTGAAAATAACATACAATTTATGAGAAATATATTTAAGGAGAAGGCTCACGAGCACACGTGCCACCTGATGGTACAGTATTACCTTCTTAATACCGTTCGGCTGGCCATCGCTATCACGCTTGCACTTGCAACGTAAAGGATATTTGTCACTCGTGTGAAAAAATGGTGGCACTGTAAGTGGGATCCGAGACCCATAGACATTTGAATTCACAAGACTACAAACTCTAGACTGCAATCGTAAGAATCCAAAAGCGTTGCCAACCCTCTCTGTCTTCTCTATTTTCTCTTATTGTCTAGATTATTTAGATGGTGACCGGTTATTTTTGATTGCTCGTTATAAACGAATAAAACGGTTCTTCTCCACAAATAATATGATAACAACATTTGTAATAAAAGCAGGTCCAATAGTTTAGGACTTATAGATATATTTCATTTACACAAAATGGCAAAATAAACAGGCTCTCACGATTTTTTCAAGTAAGTAGTTTAACTAGAGTGTAATGAAATTAGACATTATGCTACAAAAATGAAATCCCCTGAAATTAATAACAAACAATTTCTAGATCATAACATAAAGCATACTCGTCTACGTCATGGAAAGTGTCAAATTCAATTCAATACAAAATCCTTTATGAACCGATTGAACTATAAACAAGTAAACATCGAAACATCTGAACACACTTCTAATTTATAAATATGAGTACTTTGGCATGTTTATGTCATGTCCATACACTACATACTACTACATTTTTACTATTATAATTTAATTCTATTTCTGACGATCTCAATGTAACTGCATATAATTTGACATGTAATGTAATTTATACTGTGTTATATTGAGTAATAAAATCTGAATCTGAATCTATATTTAAAGTTTAAAGTACGTCAATGGTTTAAACACCGGGTATTTACATTCAACATGGTCGAGGTCCGGAAAACAATGGTGGTTTTCCCTATTGCAACAGGGCGACATCATTTTCATGTTTAATTACGATCTAAGTATATCATAGTCAGCAAGTCAGTGGTGGGTTAAGTCGTCATTGCCCCCCTCCCTCTGGGAGTCACCACTAGGACCAGTTCAGGGAGAGTATTATCAAAGAAGTGACTACTCTTCCACCAATGGTTAATAAGGTCGATCAAATAATTAACACAAACATTCTCAAACAAATTCTGCCTTGCTATGTCAAATAGCAGCATCTCAAATTAAACTTCTATAGCAATCACAACCTCATTAATAAGAGGAGAGGATTGAATCTACTTCGGCAATTGAATTGAATTTAAGATATTAAACAGAATCTAAAAGTAACATCAGTACAGATATCCAAAAGTACTTGATTATAGGGTAATATTGGTAAATAGGTCCGCTTGGTTTTGTTTACACCTCTTGTCATTTTATTGACCCCGACTTTAGGTATCTCAGATTCAATTGCCAATTAACTATTAACTACTTATACGGTTTTTTTAATCAAAACTCCTTTGCAAAAATATTGAGGTTGTGTCAAACAGTACTAGTTTTTTTACATCGTTTGTCATTTCTATTGACCCCGACTTTAAGTAGTGTATTTCCTTAGGAGCGCAGAATTTACCTGGTCAAATACTACTAGGCCTGTTCTATTGGTACTAGGCAACAATAAATAAACATACATATATAGATAAATAGATACTGAGACACACGGAAAACATTCTCTTTGATATTCAGGAAGAAATACTTCGAATCGAACCCGGCACCTTAAAGGCATTAACTAGGCTCGTCAAACACTATTCGTCGCGAATGAAACACTGGCCAACAATAAAACAATTTAAGTATTACGTAGATTATAAAGATTATGAAACTCGAACGTGATCTCTCAGACATTTCATTACATTCATTGATGTCAAGGTGAGAAAGAACGACTATATAGAAACGCGATGAAAAATAAATGTTTTAAATGAAAACAAACATTTTAATGCACCAGTTTTACGACTCATAAAACAACTGCGAGTAGAAATCTGACACTAAATTACTCCGGCAAATACGAGTAGGATGGCACAGCGCAACTTTTGGCTTAACACCAAAAACATCAGACACCATATAAAAAAAAAAAATATAGTCTATGTCTATGAGTCTGATTAACTGGTTAGTCACTTCAGGGTTAGTTTTATGACGTGACATGTATTCGTTTTCAGGGCAATGACTGTTATTTTTTTTTTAGCTGTGACTAAGCTTAAACTGGTAGTGTTTTTTTTTTTTTTAGAGATTTATATTTTCAACATTTATTTTATCAAGCGTCTATTTTTTTGTGTTCTCGGGAAGTGGTAGGGCGACGCGAGGATTTCCTGTTGGCAATAAACTTTAATATTGACGACGCCCTTTTATTAGTTTCTCTATTAGTTTACGATAAAGGTTTAAATTCACTTTCAAAGTGAGTCACAAACTGAAACTAAATAAAAAGTAAAACTTAATCATACAGTTTTTCCCGCGACTCTTTCATGGCAATACCCTCAGGAACTATGAACAATTCTAGAACTTAAAAGATAAAAGATAAACGATATTTATTCAGTAAGTAGGCCGCACGGGCACTTTTACACGTCAAGAATCTACCAGTGCTTCCCAAGAGGAGACCACTGCCGAGAAGAAACGCCGTAAGAAACTCAGCAGTCAGTCGTTTTTTAACCATATTTAATACTACAATGATACTACTTAGTCTAGCATTATACAAAGCTATAAATATTAAATTAAATATAATATCAAATATCATGCGTAGTTCAGCAGGAAAACATGTCAAAAATATTACGAGAGAGACACAGGGAGAAAAAAAAAGTATTACATGTCGTTTAATAATACTAAAGCTATCTGCATATGAAATATAGTCAAAATCGTTTAAGCGGTATCAAGACAGACAGACGAAATCACTTTCTCAATAATATTACACGGGTTCTTTACAATTCCTGAATATCTACGTGCAGAAAAACACGCCGATTTGTTTTGACATGAAGGCCAAATAGTCAAACATAAAAACAAGCCAATCAAAAAACACTTGCATGTTTTTAAACGTATTCCATATCCAACGAAAGACATCCGACCAAACATAAACATCTGTTGAGAAACAGTTTCAATCTATACTAATATTATAAAGCTGAAGAGTTGAGTTGAACGCACTAATCTCAGGAACTACTGGTCCGATTTGAAAATTCTTTTAGTGTTAGATAGCCCATTTATCGAGGAAGGCTATAGACTATATATCATACTAACATAAACCGAAGCGAAGCGAGGGCGGGTGCTAGTATTATATAAAAGAAGACACTGACTGACTGATCGATCAACGTACATCCGAAACCGCCGGACCTTAAAATTTGACTTAAAATTTGTAGGGAATATTCTTTGAATAAGCTAGGGGTGCAAGAACCCCCTAGGGGTCAAAATAGGGGGAGTAGCGGGTAACTAACTCTACGCCTAAAAAGTCGCGTGCGTCCTATAGCATTGGATGTAGCGAGTCGAGTTGTCTGATTCGAATAACTCGAATCAGAGTCTAAACGAGTTGATTCGAATCGAGTTCATTCGCAACTCGAATCAACTCGCGTACCTAACTCTCTAGCTAGAATTGATAAGGCCGGGCAAGTGAGCGGATAACGAATGCGAGCGATGCGAGTTATGCGAGTGCGAGTGCACGCGAGTCAGCGATTCGCCAACTCGAATCCAAAACTCGACTAGCCGATCCGTTTGGCTGCCGCACGGCTGCTGCCGCGAAGTGGATCCCATCTGGTTGATGCGAGTCGAGTCAACTCGAGTTGCGTTTCGAGTTAGCAGCCGAGTCAACTCGAGTTATCCGAGTTGGAATAAATTCGACTCGTAAAATCGATAATTGGATGATCCATTATACTCTGTTCGAGTAGATTAATAGGGTAGAACTAGACACCCATTTATTGCCACCCAATATACCAATTACTGGCATTTGGTTGTTGTAGAGTTATCGCCTCTATCACCTTTAAAGTTCATGGTGCCAATAATTGGTATGGTGCCAACAATAGTATTAAAACTGTAAAAAATGTTGCCACTATTATTGTTTTGTCACTTATTGTACTGAAGTTATAATTATTAATGTGGTTGCATATTATTATTATTTCCAATTTATGTTGACGATCTCAATGTAATTGTATACTTACTTAAACTTGGATTGATGAAAAAAAAGTGAACTAAAGTAGGTATAATTAAGAATACGAGTATAAAGTGATCATCATTGAAGGTGTGTCATCGCTTTCCAGATACCCACGCGGCTAAAAAATCCCGAAAATTCCAAGTGCTACGTGACTCCAGTCTACACGCATCATTTGGGAAAAAAAGGGTGTAATATTTACTGAGAACTCAACAAAAACGTATGCACTTATTTTTAGATATTACTAAGGTCAGTCCGTCCGAGCATCGTCACCGGAGTCTACCGCCGAAGAGTCAAGACACTGAGTCATTGGAAAGAGATCAGTTGAACTTCGTTAGCGTCGAAGAAATGTGTTTTCATGACACGTAATCTTTGTTTTGATTACCTACTGAAGCTTGGGTGACGGCCGAATGCGACACGTAATGCAACGATTGTTGGTAAACAGCATGCCGCTCAGGAGAAACATGTCTGTGACTGTTACAGCTGATGTAAATTTTACTACTGTTAAGTTGCTATCTTGGGTTTGCAATGTTCCCTGCGGGTGCGTCAAAGTTCATATAAAATTGCAAATTAGATTATTGGAACTCCGAAAATGTATCTCATATAATTTTACAACCTAATGATCACTCTTCATACTCTTCATAATTTTTTTGAATACTTACCATCGGAACTTATAATCATCTGAACTTATACCGTCAATATTCATGGAACCGTACACTTTTCAGAATTTCTTAAATATGTTACGAGTAGATAAAATTAGGTTAGGTTAGGTTAGATTTATAAAAAACTAAAAAAAGTAATAGTTTTTTGAAAAAAAATATTATGAGTTGCGATGATTATGACTTAAAAAAGTATGAACAAAAAAGTATGATCAAAATTTTTCGGAATAATGATGAGTATAGTCACATATCGGTATTTGAATAAAAATTCGAAAGACCAATTTTATATGAGCCAATATGGACCCGTTCCCTGCCCCTACTTCACCATCTTGAAAATTACATGTGAAAGGTGACAATTCGGTATACATTGCGAAGTTAACCCGTTGATACATCATTAGGTTTTATATAAGCTGCGCCATGTGCACTGAAATGTCACCTGTCATCTGTCATTGTGCTGATGGTGAAATAGGAGGTAGGTGAGATATCATAGTGCTGTATATATTTGTATTGGTGGCGGCGACTGCTTGCGCTGCCATGTTGTCCCGGCGAGAAGCGGGGCTTACAGAGCTCAAAAGACTCTAGACTTTTTTACCGTTCAGCGCATCTATGCTTGGAGCTTGCTGTTGGTTGGGTCCGTTTTGTATGGATATCAGAGCGTTTGGCGTTGAAAGTATAAGCTTGAAAAGGGTAACAGCGAAAGCTTTATATGTATGGTCAGGCATGTACTGTGCTAATATTTTACCGCTTTAATGGGAGGCATTTCAGAGAAAATTTACTTCCTTTTTCAAACTTGTATAGGAAATATCGTTATGAAGGAACGAATAATCATCATTAACTGACTCTCAGTGCGGCCGTTAGACAGAGGGAAACTAAGCTTCGTATCTATCTAACCAAAAATTAACTCTCACGTCAAAGACTGGATTTGGGCATCCAGACGCTTAATTTGGCCCACTCATATTGTAACCAGTAACTTCCATAGACTATAACTGTCTGATATTACTCTTCATCTTCACAAAGTCCTCACCTCCCACGAGCACTGTACTCCCGTCCGACATGGTGTTGGCGGTGCAGTACCGCGGCAGCCCCTTGCTGCTGATGAAGTTCTTGGACCGCTTGCCCTGCTCGATGAGCTTCTGCGGCGGCATGCCCAGGAGCTCGATGATGCACGCCATCTGGTCCGCCTCGTCCTCGCCTGGCAGAAGGGGGAATCCTGGAAATCGAGGAAAATTTAGATTAGTTTCACGGGAGTGAAAAGATAAGGGAAGCAGGTAGTTTAGATCAAGCGTTTTACGAGTACAAGTACGCTATTTGTTAATGGACCAAAAAAATAAAATACGCGCTTTTAAGAACCTTATCTGGAGAAGCTCTTATTCATAGAATATACACTGTAAGAAGAGAAAAACAAAGATAAAGATCAAAAGTACAATTAATACCATGGGACAATCTTTCTTACACATATTTACCTAGTCCCAAACTCATGATGAAATTGGTGTCAAACGTTCCCAACCTGTCAAGTTGCTGGCTATTCAGCCAACGCTGGACTTTCGCTGGGCCCACTAGTTAGAATACTTTGATAAGAGTAATTAAATAAATTAATCAATGAGAAACAAGTCTAAAGTCGAAGCCTATACTCCGAAACCCAACCTCGAAGCTTTGTTTCTGTCGCATTTGAGTGGATAAAAAAGCACTTATGGAGTTTTTAATTTTGTGCTACTACTAAGTTTTAAGGCCGCGCGGGAGCAGGCGACGAGGCCGTCCGGCGCACACGTGGCAGCGCACCACCATCGACGCCGAGCTGCGGGCAGCCGGGCTAAGTTGGAGAGACGCGGAGCGAGAGGCTCAGGACAGGAGCGGATGGAGACGTCTCACGAAGGCCCTCTGTACCACTGGGGTACCATAGGACGACAACAACAACAACAACTAAGTTTTAAACAAACAAACGTGACGTACCGCTTCAACATTGTTCTAAATTATTTGCTACAGTGACCTAATGTGAAATTTTATCGCCTAAAGCAATATCCCGTAACATTCTATTTCCGAACATGTTGTTTGAACCAACTGCAAAACTAAACACTATTATGTATCGAATTAATTAGCTAAAATCACATACGTACGTGACAAATTTAACAAGCCCGGATTCCAGTTAACTGTTTAACCTAATATTAGAAATAGATCGCATGCAAATCAGCTCTGTAGTTATTTATAGTGACTATCTAGTTGACACGTATATCCAGCCCGGCTTTCTTATTTCAATATGAAATGGACTCCGTAAAGAGTCGCTGGCACTGGCGGTGTGTACACTCGGAACTGAAATAGGGCAAGTGATATCGATCCTAATGCAGTCGATAAAACGGATAATGAGGTCTAAGTGAGCTCGTTAACACAGATGGAAGAGTACGCGGTAGTTTTATTGCTGCCTTTTATGTACGTAACGCCTAATGGTTTTCTTTTATAATTGAGTCTTTGAACTAACGCCGTGCCGAGAACACTGGGACCTGGGACATCATGGTCTTCTTAGTACTTACTTATATCGCCTGCATAATGCTAAAGGTCTGAGCTGCTGGTGCGTCGAGGCAGATATGCAGTGGGTAAACTTGTGTCCTAATTGATCTCTCAAAGATTTATTCTCTTTACGCCAACATACACTGTAGAGATGATAATTCAATTGGCATGGCGTATTAAACATCTTGAGGCATGAAGTCACCTTACCAACTGCACCAAATTCCTATCATTTTAGCAGCTCTGTCAGAATGCTGTCGAGACACGTGTCGATGGGCATGCTATACCATTATCTCACCATCTCGTTCTTAATCCCGCCTATTCTCCGATTATTGTCAAGACATGGCGAGAAAGCTCTAAAGCCTACGTCAGTAAAAAGTTCATGTTCATCTGTTAGCAGTTCCATTTTCAATTTACCTCTTCGATAATTGTCAAGACGTGGTGATTTCTCGTGGTTGCTGATCAAGTCTAGGACAAGATAATTAGGATAGTTATAGTATGTCAATAATTCCATGGTCACCTGTTAGCAGTTCCGCCAGTATGCAGCCCAGGGACCACATGTCGATGGGCATCCCGTAGCGCGCGCCCATCATCACCTCGGGCGCCCGGTAGAACCGGGACTGGATGTAGGTGTACACACGCTGGTGCTCGTAGCAGGAGCTACCGAAGTCTATGACCTGGAAGAGAGAGGGGGTGGTTAAGATGGTTCTGGAGATACAGCAGAGAACTACATAGATTTGGTTAAGTCGTTGAAGAGTCGGAGTGCAAGGGCCGATCGCCAGCGATTGTGTTCCTATAGTGAATATCCACCAGAGCTGTGTATGGTAGCGGAGCAGTGTGCGGAAAAAAAAACCACCAATAGGAGTACTTCAATTTCTTAGCCTCGCTCAGCAAAGCTCTCCTATTGGTGTTTTTTCTTGACACCGCTCCTCTCCGCTTTCAAAAACAGCTCTGGTTAACCTACCTCAACAATTTCGGAAAAACAGATTTGTGAATGGTGGAGAGCTGGAGAGGTTCAGCGCTTGAACGTTAGGTTAAACCAAAACCGACATCTATAACATACTTCACAAACTTCTTTATTCTCATAAATCGTGAACGCTGGTAATTTGGCATGTTAAATATGGCATGGTAGGCAAATTGGCAGCTTCTCTGCAACTTTCTCACTTCAATTGCGTGATTCGGGCTGTATGGAGATTAACATCTTGATGCTTGACTTGCGTCGAAAGTTAATTTAATAGCTATTTGTTGGTGAAATGTTTCACTTAGGCCCACTTGCGCGGACCAGAGTTAGCATCTTAACCCGAGGTTAGGCGGCAAACCACGTACAAAAGTAGACGCTTAACTCTGGGTTAAGGGCTAACTCTGGTCCGCGCAAGTGGGCGTTAGGCTACTAGCTTTGGATTGAGACTCCGTGCGCAGTTTATTGTTATTCCCTCGGGAAATGTCAAATTTTCCCTAACCTATAAACTATTATCTGTATCATAGTCGCATCAATGGGTTAGATCTTACAAATTGTCATTACAACATAAGAACAGTTTTGTAATAAAAATGTTACTCCATGATTTTTGTTACTGTCCATCTCAATGTCAGTATCGATGAACTCAGAAAGTTTAGAGTTTATGCAGAACCGGTTCCGCGATGCCCGGACCAAATTTAAACTTTACATTACTAATCTTTAATTTTTTATTCCCCAAATTATCATCATATCCATACAAAGTTTGCAAAAAAAAAAAATTTTTGTTTTTAAATAAACACTTTGTTTTAAACTAACAAAAAATACATTCTTAACATGTTTCAAAGAAAAATATTCAAACGATAATCCCTTGTCATCGGTCAAACAATTAATAACCTGCGCATGATTCAATCCATCTGAATATTGTTTTGCTAAGAATTCCTTTGATAGTTCAACGTATTTATTTTCTTTAAAGCTTTGAACGTATTTATGACTGTAACGATTTAGTGTAATAACACGTGTTTCTATCAAAAGTGCGTATTTTTTAAATATTACGTGACTATACATACAGGATGTATTAGAAATACTAATTAAACAGGCCAAATTATTTAATTAAAAATCGCCTTCCTAAAATGTGTCTAAACCAGTCCTAAGTGGTTTGTGGCTTCCTAGTTCTTTATACAATTTCAAAAGCGGTAGCAGCAGGATTCCATTTATAAATCAAAAGTATCTCTTCTTCTTCTTCTTCTTGTTCAGCCTATAGCCACCCAATGCTGAGTGTAGGCATCCTGCATTGCTCGCCACTCATCTCGGTCCAGTGCTCTTCTCATCCAGCACCTTCCCGCCACCTTGACCAGGTCGTCGGTCCACCTCATTCCTTGTCTGCCAACGTTCCTCCGCCCGGTTCTGGGTCTCCACTCGACAACAGCCTTACCCCATCTTCCATCACCCCTGCGGCATATGTGTCCAGCCCACTTCCACTTCCTTCGGGTGATAACTTTGGCTACATCGATGAATCAAAAGTATACAGTCGGCCAAAAAGTGTTGTCTTCCATCGATGTCTTCCATTTCAACGGATGAAGTTTATTTGCACGTCATGATACAACAACTCAACAAGTTCGATTTTCCCTTGCAATAATATTATGTCGGTGAGAAATGTCAACCTTAGCCTTAGAAGTAGACCTGACAGAAACTTTTGTCAAAACTGCTAGATCACTTTCTTTGCCGACCGTATGTCCAACCATTCCAATCCAGCGATGGATGGCATTTGATTTTAGAGCATCATATTGGAGACCCGTTTTTGAACTAGAAATGTCCGTAGATTAATATGTGATATTTTCCCTAAAAGTCCCTAAAAAGGTACCTTCTCACCCACAAGCTGTTATAGCATTAAAATAAAAAGCTGGCGGCATCATCATTATCACTGAAACACCCCGTACATGTTCTACTTACAAAAATACATCAACTAATTACTCTACATTGAAGTTGGCTTTAGAGAGGATTTATCTAAAGATGTCGTGTTAACCTAGTTGGTAGTGACTCTGACTACAAAGCTACTGGTTCTGGGTTAAAATCCCGGTAAGGACAGATATCTAAATTGTGTATGTTTTTTCCTGAGTCTTGGATGTTTTATATGTAATTAAGCATGCTCTATATAAGTAAGTAAGGTTGTCGTTGTCTAGTAGCCATGTACAAGCCTAGAGCTTAGTTTGGAACTCGCGAACATCACACAGATATTTGCCTTGGAGGCCTATTAAATATAGGATTGATTGTGCGTTGATGACAGATCGCGTCGACCGCTTATGTCAACTTCATACATTACATTCTATATAAAACAGAAGAGTTAGCAGCGTTTGCATCTTGGTTAGGCCTAGTGACCAACAAACACGTCGAATCGTTTAACAGCACGCGATTACTACGACGTAAAAACAGCACATGCTACATTGAGGTCACTTTATATAAACTATACTTCCGAGGAACGGTTCGAAATAGATTGAACTTGCTATTAAAACTTGTACCGATGCATCTGACGTATTTCCGAATGACCCATTGTCACACGAAGACAATAAACATGTTGGTCGCCGCAAACTGGTAATTGTAGGAAAATTTGACACATATCTGTGTCACCGGCTGTGTTGGACTATAGGACACACGATACCTTAGCATCGATCGAAGTTGTATCACCTGCTAAATTCCAGGGAGAGAATGGAATGGAGCTATATGACGGCTAGTCTGCTACCTCTGTCACTGTCTGAAACTGGATTTGACAGGTCATAACACGGTGAGAAGTGTTATTTTCTTATTGGCACCTTCGATCCTGAACTGGCCGGAACTCATTACAAGATATTATGATACCCATGACTACATGGAAGACCGGCCGGAATCAGTATTAAGATCAACGTCGTACAACACACTTATCGCTGCAATATTAGCCATTACATTGTATTTTGGTAATAGAAAATATTCATGACTTTTTTCAGTTTCAATAAAAGCTGATTCATGTAACAAGCAGTTAAGAAAAATAATTTTGAATAGCTATAAAAATAACCAAGATATACGCCAACAAAGATTTGTTCCTATCTTTTTCTAGCAAAACAGAATTTAACATGAAGTTTATATGGCCGACTTGTTACATGACGTCACAGGGAATATCGGATCTATGTCTAATCGCTGTCTAATTAACAGTTTAAAATTTTCATCCGTATTTCTGGATCACTTTTGGTAATCTTATTTACGGTATTTTCATATTTTATTGAGAAAAGCGATATAAAAATCCATGCCCTATTGCAATTTTGACTTGTAAGTAGGTATGTTTTTGGAATTAAACGTTTATATGTCTTTAATTTTGGCTGTAGATAGTTTTAAACCCGGAGATTAGGGTAAATTTTCCAGTTAATTTAACGGTTCCCGATCGAACGGGCGGGCCTATGACATTATACATTTTATCGTGGAAAATTACACAGTAATCGAAGGTATAGCCGAGGGACGTAAAGTACTTTTTATCCTAGAGAATTGCACTTTCCGATGAAATATGGATAAACAATATTTGCGGGGACGAAGCCGCAAGCTAAAGCTAGTATGTTATGAAGTCAAAGGTGTAAACTTTAAGTGGTTGGGTAAGATACTGGTCGACTAGCGAGTGGTGGAAGTCGTATCATACCTCATTTTTATGGCACTTTAGTGGCTTATTTTTACGTTTATGCGACCATCCATTTTGTTTTTCAGGTGATTTGCGATGTTTAGGTGAATTGAAAGATCAAAAGGCATGTAACAAATTATAACGTACTTTTATTACCATGATAAAAAAGATGTCTTCAAAAATGATATTTTTATTATGAAATGACTATAGGTACAAACAATCACGGAATACTTATACGAGTATGTTTATATTCAGTATTACAAAGACGCAAAGTAATAAGCACTTTAAACCATTTAATAACAAAAAAAAAGTAAAAACTTTCTCTTGAAAGGATTTTTTTCTCCAAAGCGCACTATTTATCACACAAAAGGGAAAAGCATAAGAAAACACCCATTTCAAAAATCTCAACACATACGTTGCTCTAAAAACGTGTCAATCCTAATCCATTTCACAGCACTTTCCATTTTCACGCACTATTTCAGAAACCATTTCCAAGTAAATTCGCTATTAATGAAGAAAAACCCAAAACAATCACTCGCTGACAGTGTTAATGGGTGAAAAATCAGCCAATGTTTCTCCGAAGCGCCGGCGCTGGCAATGACCCAACACGATGACTTGGGAGGATGATGTGAAGTAAGATTATTTAATCATTGTATGAGCACAGGTGACGTGACTAAGCAATATCCGCGTTATGATTCAAAACGAGAAAAACCAGAGTTCATCATTGTTCAACGGCCTAGAGGTATTCCATTAAACCTATAGAGCAATCCCGATTACACTGATTCTAAATTTAAAAAGCTGCAGAACAATAAATCTATCCGATTAGGCGCAACGACACCACTGATACACAAAAAGACAAATAGATACTTAGGCGTCCATCCAAACATCTTAAATCACAACTGTAGTTTACGGTAAAAACGTCAAAGTATTTACCATGTTAACAAATATAGCCTCAAGAATGATGAAATTTAGACAGAGCTAGATGTAGAAGTGATGACTAGAACCAGAGAAATTTGGAGTGACCAACACCAACCAAAACGTAGCACAATAACTAGCTGAATTAGTACAGGAGACAGGACAATATGGATAGAAAGGGAGCGGATCTCTTTTGAGTGGCATGATGGTAATCATGATGAGTACAGTGACAAATAATTGGAATTTGGAATGAGCTTCCTGCTGAGACTTTCCCAATGCGCTACAATGTGTAGCTTTTTAAAAAGGGTATCATTAAATTTCTTCGAGACCGGCAACTCGATGACGCCTCCGGTGTTGCAAATGTCCATAGGCGGCGGTGGCCACTTTCCATCAGGTGGGCTGTCTGCCTGATTTGCCGGTCGATGGCAATAAAAAAAAAGATTTAGCAAGTAACTCGTTGTGTTTTTCCTAATCGTGAATGAAGATGATATTTGATAAAGGTCGATGAATTAGTAATCACTACATAGTATAAAACAAAGTCGCTTCCCGCTGTCTGTCTGTCTGTCCCTATGTATGCTTAGATCTTTAAAAGTACGCAACGGATTTTGATGCGTTTTTTTTAAATATATAGAGTGATTCAAGAGGAAAGTTTTATGTACGGGTGTTGCAGAAAACTCATATAAACCGAAGCGAAGCCAGGGCGGGTCGCCAGTTTCATTATAATATGGCTTTCAAGATGGTTTGTCACCAAACTTGTCATGTCTTGCATGCGCCAAGATATGCGGTTCTCGCCTCGGTTTACTAAGCTGCCAAAAGTGGTGTCTCTTAGACACTATACCGTTAGTCATCTGCAGTAGATGCAACGGCATATGATTGATTGATAGTAAGCACCAGTACCAATTATCTTATTTCTCCCTGCTTACAAAAAATAAAGACGCTCATGGATAATTTATCCAATTCAAACGTCTTCAAAACCCTTTTTCTCCGTTGTTCACGATAAATAACCCACCAAAATGCTTTGAAATATCGAGGAAACATTCCAATATGACATTCAGGTTGATGGATGTTACAATTTCAGGAGCTTTTGCCAGAAACTTGGCAGTTTCCTGTCCGATCGCTAATTAGCCGTAAGCTCCGTACGGACGGACAAGTGGTTTCCGAGGATTCACAGTTCCTGGTAGCCCCGGTGACGTCTGCAGGTGGAGTGTTGACATCATTTACTGAGAAGACTTTTTTATGCTACTCGTAGAAATTAAGATTTAGTAACGAAGTAGAACTTTTTTCTTTTCAAGTGGACAGATGTTCACTGTTACCTTTAAATCATTTCAGTTCGCTTTGAAGTCTAAATACACTTAAACTATAGAAGAACGGAAAACTGCTACAACCATTTACCAAAAGACACAAAACATCAAAATGTAAGTGTAGAAAAACAGGGACATTGTAGCAAAACGACCCTTTGCGGATTGGCATGTGGCAGAAGTTTCAGATTTTTCCGAAACATAGAAACTGATTAACATGGAGGTATATTGGATAGTTAAAGAATTCCAAATATAAATTTTTAGTAAAAAAAATATTCCGACGAGAAATCTAAAACCAAATTCTAGACAAACGAATACTCGTAGCTAGCTTGCGTACTTGAAATAACTATTTTTAAAACGCATTTACGTTTTCATATCCTGTTTCCAAACTCCCTACATTATAACAGTCAACCAATCAAACCCGATAGTCAACAATGGGGCCACTGACGTCAGCACCGTCCCATTGCGGACATGTCACAACAGGTTCTGAAACACCAGGATTTACAGTACAAGATGGCGGCTATGATGACACGGGATTCCGTGGTTACGAGGGAACAAAGCGGGGATTGGTGACTTCACGTGGCTTTTGGTTGAACCTTGATGAATGAGGTCTAGTTTTGACTACTTTTTTTATAGCAATGGACGGTAAGTAATAGAGGAAACAGGCACAGTATAAACAACTTAGTAGAACATCATCGAACAAGGGTACATAGAGTAGCTTGTATGTGTGTACCTAACACGTACGGGCTACATAGTGGTGGTGCATGAAATAACGCTGATAACGCTGAATCAGACAAGGCTACGTCACCTGCGCATGTGCGTAGATACTAAACCTGAGCTCTTAAGGCCGCTCTCTGACTTGTCGGTACGTTTGCAGCAAAACACGAAACCGATATGGGTTGCTAGGCAACTAGTGGCATCTACTAATCAACGCGCAGAGTTTATGCCGACAGAAAGTTTTACTGCAAGCATATTGCCAAGTCAAGGGTTTTTTTTTTTCATATACTCGCACTTTGGTAAGGTTAACAGCGGTTGGTTTTGTGCTTCTCGCAGCCATCGGTTTCCCCAGATCGTCGGTTAGAGTTGTGCCCGTTTGGTCTTTAAAGCGAGCGGTCCGATCTCGGTGAATCGGTGAAAGGAACTTGTTCGGTCTTTGCGTTCCTTTAGGTACTTTAGCTCCGGAGCAAATTTTGAGATCAGAGCAGGACACGCTTTGAAGTAGGTACTGTTGGTTTCGTTCACATCGAGTGCCGTGCCGTGCGCTCTTACGTGTTCGCTCTGTTTCGCTCATACGTACAACAATTGCTACTGACCTAAAGGACCGAAGACCGATTAAGATCGTTTACGAAGAACTAGTTCGTCTCCGTGGCGGGAATTCATTCCTTTTAGTTCCTAGTTCCTGACCGACACAAGCCTGTCGTCGGTCCTTGTGAGAGGCCTGCCACGGCAATACCAGGAAGCAAATACGGACTTGCACAGCGTGAATCATACATATTATAATGTTTTTAGGAAGGTTACTTACAATTTATAAACGTTACACCTGCGCGTACGCTATGTTTACAGCTAACCTTTCAATCGAAACAATATTCTTTTATAATTCTTGGTACGGTTCGCGTGCAAAGTTTCAATGAATCGTGAATAGGTGTAGGTAAGTACATGAAGTATATTTTTCTAGCAGTTCCTTTGGATTTAGAAATAGAAAATTTTATTTGCTCGAATGCGTTATACAGGGTACACATGGGATACATGTTTTTCAGATTTTTACCCTAGGCCAGTTTAACATTGATCAATAAAACGTCAATATACAATTTGACAGATAATGTAGTCAAAGCATTCAACCGTTTTGTATTATTACGTTTACTTACTTATCACAAAAAATTACAAGTTTTTGTAAGTTTAACTAACAGTAACACTTCACCACTAGCACAGGGGTAGGAAGTAAAAAAAAAACGTTTAAATCTGTAGAAATATTCACTCCACGTGCGTATACGCATCCCACTAAACCCCGACAGCCAATCACAACGCTTCAAAATATTTACAAACGGAACGTGCGCCCGCGCTGGTACGCGCACACTCCAGTGTACGTGTTAAATAATGTTAAGGGCGTACCCCGTCTCGATGACCTCGAGCATTTCAACTTCTTCCCTCCCCACTTCCTTTCCTCACCTCTGCAAGTTTACGTACATGCGCCATCGCTTTTTCGTAACGCCATCTAGTATAAAGTAAATGTACTACAATGGCCAACTTTTTA
This sequence comes from Acleris laterana, assembly GCA_963966035.1. NCBI lineage: Eukaryota > Metazoa > Arthropoda > Insecta > Lepidoptera > Tortricidae > Acleris > Acleris laterana. The sequence continues at coordinate 10,955,886 of OZ014462.1, read as the reverse complement.
GGCCGCTAACGACATCTTACGGATTGTTGGCGTACTACTATAACTTGCAGTTGGTATTGAGACTTTTTATTGATCATTAATAGGAGATTTCCGAGATATTGATCATTAATAGGATTTTTTGTAATTTTTCCTTATGTCCGTGATACGAAAAACCCCTTAATTCAAGTATTAATTTAAATAAAAAACAGTGTTTTCTTGCATGACTTGAAACACTATGAAATAAGGAAGCTACATGCCATTTTTTTTCCTTACAACTTTTTGAGTAACCTTACAAAATTGGTTTTTCCATACTTGGTGAAACACAAACGCGGGGTTCTCTTAGTATGGAGAAAGTAACTTAGGCGCGTTTACTCAAAAAGTTGCAAGGAAAAAAAAATGGCATGTAGCTTTAAAACTTCCTTATTTCATAGTGATTCAAGTCATGCAAGAAAACACTGGTATTTTTTTTAATTAATACTTGAATTAAGGGGTTTTTTGTATGACGGACATAAGGAAAAATTACAAAAAATCCTATTAAAATGATCAATATCTCGGAAACCGTGAAACTTAGCATAATAGTAAATGTGGTCAAAAATGTTCAGAATGACCCTTACAACCCCTTAAAACCCCTACACCCGACTGTCAAACACCCTGTATAATATTTACCAGAAATATAACAAACTCGTCAGTGGAGTTCAACAGTGAGTCGTGTACCTGCTCGTAAAGTACTCGTAGTTTTGAGTGAGAGTAGTGTTTGCACACTGTAGACACCAGGCATAAGAGATATGACAGAATGCTAGTGGTGCACAGTGCGGGTAAGTCGGCTTGCTGTGAGACTGCGTCATTTGCTTGGAAGGTCGTCAGGTTGCGTAATTGTCCATTGTCGAGGGTCACCAATGTAGTTAGAGAGGGCAATAGAGAAATCTCTCTCCAGGCGGGTGTTATGCCTGGGGACCAAAGTCCATTGGGATGAAGTTGGAAGTGCTACATATATCAACTGACTGTTGAAATTTCGCTTGCGCGTTGTAGAACAGTTTAGTTCCGCTGTCTGACGTTGTGACGCTGTTGGCGCTGGCGAGTTGGTGGTACATGGTTTGCCGTTAGATGTCGCCACGTCGCGCGTGGCTCCGAGCGGCACGGGTTCCCCGTTCGACGGCCAAGCGGCGTATGCCGCCCGTCGCCCCCGCACAGACCCGGGAGTGGGGATTAGCGCGCAAACATTAATATTTTCTTTTTCTCAAAAACTACAGAATCAATTAAAAAAACATCCGGCCAAATTAAAGTTCACATTATTTTCCAATTATAAGTTAAGTCTCATGTGTAAATATCGCATAATTAGGCAGTTATAATGGATTATAGATCGAGAAAAGGGTTCACGGGAAATTATTATACTCTTAAAATATAAACATTTGCGAAATATTTTTCCGTGAAAAATAAAGAACAAATGCCAAGCTTAAATATATGTTTTTTACAGATTTTTGTACTACATTTTGGCTTATTTGAATCGACTTGAAAATCGCTAAAATACGCCGGGTAGCCCCTTAAATCGGAAACGTTTTAGTGGTTCTCGGAGTTATTTTTGAGATCAGTTAGCTCGATTCGGGTTCAATTGTTCACGCCTTTATTCCCAGAGTGGGGTAGGCAGAGCTACAGAATTACCAACGACTCTAAAATCTCAATTGTTACTACTTTTTTATGATAAAATCCACGATATAATGGCATTTTTGCAGAAGCGCCATGTTATTTTCCTAAGGACTCGATTTTCAACTCGATGAACTATTGACCAAGTTTAGTTGATCCGACAGAGCGTAGAATCAACATTTTAGGATGTGTATTTCCAATTACGTAGGTTTACTTTCACTCGTAATAACTATTTCTCTTTCGTGAAGTCCAGAAGCTAAAAAAAAAGCTGCAGATCAAAACTTGGTTTTAAATGCAAAAAAATACTACCGAACTGTCGCTGAAAAAACCAGCTCCAACTTGACTATCTTCACTCAACCTCGTTAAACATCAACATTGTTGTTTCAGCTAAAAGCAGATTCGCTGAACGCCGGAATTAGCGCTTCATTGATAACTTACGTACCTGTCTAGACATATGTTGTTGGAAACATTCACTTTTCCTTCTTCACTTCTTCATCAATATATAAAAGTACCGTCGACGTCAAGGATATGTTTACATTTGTTTGCTTTATACACGTCAATTGTACATTCAACATATTCCAGAGCCTACTCTATGCTTCCTTTTCTAGCACATAATCCGTATTCATTCGCACGCTACTCAGCCCATACGAAAGTTGAGATCGTAGCCGATGTAATATACTCCATTTGTTTAAGAAGTTAACTACATGTAAACAAACCAAATTAAAATTCGAACCACGTGGCTCTGTTAAACAGCCAATACAAACTGTTCTCGTCAAGCTATCATGTATCTGTGCTCTGTTTCTATAGGCTGACAAACTATATCTCGTGGTTTCTTTTGTTTATATTTAGTTAAGTGCCTAAAGAGATGGAGTATAGGTGCTTCGCGCCTAATGTGTGAAGTAATGCAAAGTGCGCCGAGCTGCCTGTTCATAAATATTGTTGGGTTATTGTGAGAATTCACTCAATAAGTACTCATTTTCTAATTCTGTACTGTTTCAGTGAACAACGGACTGTATTTTAGAACGAGTATTCTTTAGTGATCTAATTCTAATTTTATATTTTTATTTAATGGCTTCAGTCCTGTTAAGGTGTATTTCTCCAACTTCGAGTTATTTATAGACACTCCCATGGACTTATTAGAGTATTAGAGGAATACTTCCATGGATATCTCACGCAAAGACAATTGTTCGGTAAAAGAGTATTTTCTCTAATAGACTAAACAGAATCACATGAGGTTAGCCCTACGCGCTTCTGTCAAGTCTAAGTATTAAAAAGTTAAAAGGCTGCGATTTGACAGCTGTCATTAAGATATTATAGTTAGATAGTAAAGGACCTTCTAAGAGCTATCGCATAGCTCTTAGAAGGTATTTCGGGTTTATACTTGTCTCTCACTCGCTCTCATACGCTCTTGTTAAGCGCGAGTGAGAGAGAAGTATAAACACGAAGCACCTTTAAAGTACTTATAGATTGTATGCCATCGTGACAGATGTAGGTTCGACTTTGTTAGATTATTATGAAAACTATTTAGATATGTTAAGTTCTAAATGTAAATATTTTAATGTTTCATAGTTAAGGTAAAATAAACAACTCTATTTCGTAGTTAATGTAAACTGAGGCTCTAGACAAGATTCGGCGTTCGTTATCGGTAACAAAATATGTACAGGATCGACGTAAGCTGCTATCGGTCGCATCGAGCGCCTACGTCGATTCTGTACATTATGTCAGTTTTCGCAAATCGTTTACGTTTGCGTTAAGCAACTTGTCCAGCCTCACTGAACCGAGACTAACCATCCAGACAAAAAAACCAAAACAATCGCTCGCAAATATCAGAGCTAACCAAAACTTAATATTTAAAAAAACGATTTGCAACCAACGTCCGTGGTTAATCACGTCTAGAGCTAATTAATCTATTGCAACAGTAAAAGAAACCAGGTCAAGAAAATCAAAACCGCAACACGAAAACGCATAACCTTCAGAATTGCCACAACAACTCTCAAAATATCATTCCCACTTTTTTTAAACCCATAGATAATTAGGTCTATTATTCATTAGAAAATGTTTTTCCAAGCGAAAAGTTAATGTGGTGTCAGAGTTCGCATCGGACAGATGTAGGCTGCGTCCTCGATGTAACGATATGGTGTAATTAAGACGTTCCCGGCATCCATGTCACTAGAGAAATTTAAAAAGTTACGCAGAAGCGTTCGGAATTTAAATAATTAATTTTGGCGGGAATACTTTCCGCGAACGGCCGAAAGCAGGGCGTGGTCGCGTCAGTTTTTAGAAAAATCACTTACGAGAATATAAAGCGTTTCGAAGTAAAAGTTTCGTGGAAACTGCCTTTGCACGATTTGTCTTTATCTTTTTCGATTGGCAATGCAATTAGTCTGAGTTTTTGGGTCAGAAAGATCTTTATTGTTGCGAATTATCAAGTGAGAAATCAGTTGGAAAATAATCCCACACAGACTAAAGAACAGCTAAACATTGGCGAGTGAAATAACGCAAAAATACACTAGGTACCGAGAATTATATTTTCAGCACTTTGCCACGCTTTTGCCGCATAAAATTTTATGTCATGTTTCCTTTTGATGGATTGGTTCCTTAAATTACAATTCTGCTAAGGACTTAGGTATATCTGTTGAAATAAAATGTAAGTAAAAAGGCGTTGTTTTGGTTCAACATGCCAACAAAGCAAACAAATGTAATCGTGATAAACAATGTCACATTAACGTCTCTATTCGAAAATATTTTTAGTTTCCAAAGAGATACTTACTGTACGAGATTTCAAAAAAGGGAAGTAAAATAATCTTGCGCAATCTGCAACGCGCAAGTTTTAACGTTACAAGCTTCCACAGTCAATAATCTGAATGCTTGTTTGCCACCATAGATAAAAAATCAATTACCACAAGCTAAATATTTGAATATCGAACAGCGTCATTAAACTGCAATGGCTAATGAACTCTATATCAAGTCAGTAAAAACACCTCGCTGTCCCACCAGCTACCGGTTACCACAGATCAGGCTAATTATTCGAATATCGAACAGTTGTTTACACTGGCTGATAAGCTCGGCGCACGTGCGACGTTACGCAATGCTGCCAACCTCAGGCTGATTCACTGCACAGATTACAACACCGTATTCGCACAGATTGTTTATCGCGTGTCAAACTAAACACGTGTTCGATTGGCGATTACGTTTTGTTTTTATGAGGGCTTTGTTTAATTTAAGGAGTCATGGAAAGATAAGGCATGGTCAGATGCATATAAATCATTATTTCATGACTGTAATGCAAGAGATCAAAGTGATCGAATCAAATAAAGGACGAAATATTAAATCTTAAGAAAAACATGGAGATTTTTCTTCCTTTTTACATAAAAAGGAAGGCTACATGGGCAGATTGGGCAGGTTTAAACCGATAAGTTTTCATTTAGAAGCTAAGGCTTTTATTTGCAGCTGACCAATTTCTTGTGAAGTATACTTAGTGCGTGGTTCTTAGAAATAAGGTTAAAAAAATTACTCGTGTTTACACGGTACAGAATGCGTACTTATAAGTTATTAAAATAATAAAGTTAATCTTCAACGAAATACCACGAACACTTCGGTACTAAATTATTCGCGGTCACCACATGGCTTTTAACCCACATTAAAATCAATAAACCTTAAACTTTCCGTGAATCTCGCGATTATAAAATTATTATGGTCATATTAATTCGGGTTTATCGGTTTTCTCGTTCCGAATGGACGCAGTAAGTTAATGTTTCCTAATTAAATTTATGGACGTCGGAATTAGGTCGGAGTGCGCTTATGCCTCGAATTATAATGTCGTGTTATGCAACTGTTAAGCGCAACACAAGATTCCCTATATTTCGACGCGAATTTTAAAATAAAGATACACGTACGTACGTATACCATGTAAATTAATAGATTTTTGACAACAGATTAGTCCAGTTTTAAGTAAGTATATACGTAATTTATTTTCACTTTTGAACAAAAGAAACCACAATAAACCGTTTTACGTCTTTTTGATTACACATGATTCAGTTTAATGTGTATTACACTATTCATGAGTTAGACCTTTCCTGCTTAAGGCAATAACCAAGTAAATTGCATAAGTAGAAAGTAAACTTTCTGAGTATTAAACTTTACTGCTGCATGTTAATGAAATTAAACTGGGGTGTTATTCTCTTAAAAACAACGGACAAACGGACGAACGAGCGAAATCGCAGCGGTGACTTTAGGTAGTCCTGTCAGAGCGAGTAAAACACATTTTAGCGCGTGCATTTTCAATTTAGCAGCCTTATACGTTCGACCCATCGGCAGAAGCCATGCTGCTAAGTTGAAAATGCACAGGCTAAAATATGTTTTGTTCGCACTGACGGGACTACTTAAACTCGCCGCATGGACATTCACTCGTCCGTCCGTCCGACCGCCCTTGTTGAGAGAATCACTACGCTGTTGGCAGTAACGACTGCACTTACTAAATAAACACTTTAATCTTATTACTTTAAGCACGATCACAACATAATAATTCTTTTTAAAATTACATTTCTCCCAACGCAGTTCGGACCGGCACAGAACTGTCATTTTTGTCAAAAGAGAGCGAATGTCAACACGGTGTGTCATAATTATCGTTCCAATTACAAGAAAAACGCAACAATGTTGTACTTGACATACATTTGTGCTCCCTTAACCTGAAACCTTTCCTGAAACCTGATATAGGTAGTCTGATATAGGTAGAGATAGTGTCGATCCCTTCTTAATAAATAATAAAAATAATAATAAGTCAATAGGCCTTTTCATATGATTTAGCTAGCACTTCATAGTGTGGACACCTTCACATAGAGCTGATATCTCCTAAGCGATTTTCATAAAACTTAACTAAAACTATACCGAATAAATAAGCTTACTTAGTTTAAAAACCGCGTCCAAATCGGTCCCTCCCTTTGGGAGCTACGATGCTTCAAACAATCACACATGTACACTGAAACACACGTTACTGTTATAAAACCCCTCTCATTTTGTCGGGGGTTAAAAAAACAGGATTGTTTACAATATCATAGATCATAATTTACCGCAGGCTCTGGTTCGTACAAAAACAAATGAATGTCGCCGCAAGCAGAATTTATGTCCTATCACACCCAATCATGAATTTAATTTCGCTACAAAAAAACATTCGAAAAACGAATTTTATCCTGGCTGTAAATTTTATTGTTTATGGGCTAGCGTGTGCCTTCTAAATTTAAATCAGTTCAAATTTTTTCATCGATTACGGCGAAATAATTGCCAGTTACATAAATTGACCACTAAAGCGTGGCTTACTTATAAGTCCGATAATGTGAGAAAAACGAACTGTTTGTCGTTGTAACGAGCCAAAGACGTAATGTGATTGAATGAGGGCAACACGCTCCAGCGCTCTCGTGGAACTCGCAGCTGATCTCATGTGAATCATTCTTTTCTTTTCAGGGTTGCATTGCAGACAATCTGATAAACAATCAAGTATTTTTAAATCTTTAATCTTAAGAACTTGAACAAGCCGCTGAACTCTAACCGATTTCATTAAAACAATAAAACTACACTGATTCAATATAAAAATAACCGTTTCCTAAAAAGTTACATAATAATTCGTCCGCACTCTATTTCAATGTAAATTTTGAATTTAGAACACTAGGGGTTCCATAATTTCACCGCCTATACTTTCGGAATCCATTGAAACAGAGCAAATAGGCTCGGTCTAGTGCGCTCAAGGCATTCCAAGTTTAAAACTTTCCGTACCAGGAACTCATGATCGCATCCATTTTGTATGAAAATAAAGGGGTTGGGCGTAGAATGTGTAACATTATTCCGGTTCTGCCGGACGGGTCGGGAACGTCTAATTAGTACGGGAACTCTTCCGTGAACACATTAGATCCTGAACGTTGATGGGCGCCTGGTACTATAATAATGTTATAGGTATTCTCGTGAACATAAAACTAAAGCCGAGGCCGTTCTTTCCCAAGATATAGACAGAAAGCTGTTTTCAGTATCACTCAATGGCAAAAGGTCGCAAGGTCGCAACTTGTAGAAAACAAGCGTCAAAAACAAGCGCGCGCCCAAAACTTTTTTTTTTCTATCATAGGCAGTACTTTGTTTCGAAATTTTATTGATGCCAATTGCAATAAAATATCCACAACGAGCTACGTAATGTGTATCAAGAATCCTCACTCATCAGCAACATGCTTTGAGTTTATATACAACCTACCTGCGACTACGTCCGCGTAATTTTCGACTATAGTTATTCCCTCGGGAACTATTAAATTTTCCTGGATAAAAAGTAGCCTATGTGTTATTGCAGTGTATAAGCTATCTCCATTCTAAATTTCATCCAAATCCGTCCAGCCGTTGCAGCGTGAAGGACTAACAAACACACACACACACAAAGTTTCGCATTTATAATATTTGTAGGATAGTTAATGAGCAACATACTTCGTCAACAGTGCTCATAATCGAATCAGCAACATGCTCGCTTAATAAATCATAGACAAACTAAAGTAGAAACGTTTTTCACTGTCAAACAATTCCACAGTAGTCGGTTGCATTTCAACTCTGTCCAATCGGGAAGTAGTATTTCATGAGGAACGGTAGCTATCTTAACCAATCACTATTAAAACAATGCTTAAGAAGTTTTTATTTATTGAATAAAACTTCCCGCGTTACATCGAACTGTTACACGACAAAATGATACGCTGCGTTTCGTTTCGATCGTAATTACGATTGAATGCACTTCTCAAATTGGACGCTTAACAATAACGGTGTCTTAACGACTTCATCTTGATTTCGATTAAAAACTTGTTTCATGCATGGGACAATTCAGTTGCATGTGATTAATAGGGATGCCATTTGTATAGGCCGTTTTAATAATTAAAAGTACAGGCTTGAATATTTTTTTAGATACGTTTGTTTTAACAAGTATCTAACTAGAAATAGTATAGCTACTAAAATAGAAAAAACCGACAAAATACGACACTTATCATGGAACATTAGACAGTTAAGAATAAAATAAAGTAAGAAAATAAGTATAGAATAAAGTAAATAAGTAAAGAATAGCTATAAGCGACTTTACGCGGAAGTAGTCTGTAAAATGTGGAATGCAATAAATATGTATATGGATGATTGAATGAAATGATGATATTGAGTATTGAGTATAGCCGAGGGTAAAAGCTAGGATAAGTATAAATCTACCATTCCATCACATACCATTCTATCGACCATTTAGCCGTGCCGGTTCTACGCTGCAGAGACAATAACAAAAAGGAAGCTTTAAACCAGACTGTTGAAATCGTTATAAATCCTAAATGATCATTCATAATGAAAAATGATGAGAGAAACCTGTTGATGAATTTTAAATACCTATTCAATGATACCCCACTTGTTATAATTCGTCGTCGTTTCTTTTTTCTTTTTTATAATACGGCGTCTGGTTGCCGCCATATTGAAATTTGATTACTGTCATATCTTTAGTGAAACTCACAAGGTTAAGAAAAATCATAATCGGCCCACATAGTTACTAGAGCGCCATAAAGGATCGAAGATACATATATAGGCTTATAAACACATCACCCTCCTCTTTCAGCAGTCGGGTAAAAAAGGGTCAAAGTTATAACAGTTAGAACACCGCTCACCTTCAGCCGGGTTTTAAAATACGAAAATACTTTAAAATTTTAATGCTACCCTAAGCATCCTAACTTATTTCAACAGTAAAGCGCGGTAACCCTATCTCCAGAATAAGCCAATACCCGTCTTGTTAAAATTTAAAACGAAGCCAACGGTCTCGCGAAGCCAAAGCGAGAAAAGAAAATGGATTCCGCTAACTCCGCTGCATCGGAATTCGAATGAATTTAAAATCTTAAATGAATTAAAACATTAAATCGATATGCCTTGCAGATTTTCAGAGATCGCTCCATAATAAATAAATTACGAATTTTATCAAGAATTATTTATTAATAAAGAAAAATAAGTACGTTAAAAAAGTTTTCGGATTGGGCATACCTTAGCGAAAAATGTAGGGCATTTAGTCGACGCGTTTGCCTAGTTGGTGACCCTGCCTTCGAAGCTAGCGGTCCAGGGTTCGAATCCCGGTAACGACAGATGTTTGTGTGATGAGCGCTCGAGTAATTTGTTGCTGAGTCTTGTATGTTTTTTAGAGCTTACTTTGATACTAGGTCAATTGGTGTGAGAAATTTTCGAAACCATAATTTGAATATCTGAGCTATGCTTAAAAACTTGATTACAACAGACCAATTGGTAGCAACCAAATAAACGACAAGGCAAGAAAGCGAAACATAAAAAACGCAAACTTTTCAAAATTCGAATAGCTATCAGTTTTCCCTGTCGACTTGTAGGAAGCGCGGTTGGCAGCGCACGCGCATACTACCTACGTTCTCAGAACGGCGCGGTCGCGGCCAATGATTCTTCCCATCGCATCTTTATATAAAAGGCTATGATAGATTTCGATGATTTTCCCTATGACTGGGATTTCAACGTTGGTCATTTTCTATGTAGATTTAATTATGGGAATTGAGTTTGTGAGAATTGAAATTGAATATTTTCGATCGTGCCATATGTATTCATTATGTAAGAAAATAAGCCCCTGAAGCCTCTTCCGGCGATAATCCTATTGTTTATTCTTATTGGCGCTTTCTGAGCTTCAATGAAAAAGCAGCATGCCTATAACAAAAACCCGTACTAGGTACGCATCATATCTACACTACATTATTTAAAAAAACTACTGACGACCAAAAGTAACGCCTCCTGCCCGCTATTTCACCATCTTGACAATGACACGTGACAGGTGTCAATTCGATATACATTGCAAAGTTAACACGCTGATACATCACTGGGTATCATATAAACTGCGCCATGTATGGTGAAATAGGGGGCTGGTGGCCTATAACCGTAAACCAAGTATGAACCTGCTTTAACATCTATATGAAGTAAAAATACCTCGCAATTTCAAGTAAAATCCCCCTTCCTTTTAACGCATACCACCTAAAAAATTAGTAAATATCCACAACGTATCCACTCTCGTTGCCACAGCCAAAAATGAAAGTATCGCCGCCGCTTCACCATTGACCAGACTAATTGGCAGGCGGCGAGAAGAGAGCGTGACGCGAGACAGATAGATAATAGGGGACTCGATCGCGATAAACGATGACAATGTTTCCAAACGATTTTTAGAGCATACACAAACGTTAACAACATATTACAAGTACTAAATAAGAGAATGAGAGAGAGTGGTAGCCGGATTAGAATAGTGCCACTCGGTATCTTTCCGTGGATGTCGTAAAAGCCGACTAAGGTAATAAAGGCGTGTAGTACTGTTAGGCGATGGGCTTGCAACCTGTCACTAATACACTGGTAAACATCTTCGCCTAAGTGTGCAAAATGTGGTTACAGAATTATCAAAAAGTTTTTATAGTTGTTGGAAATTCTGTAGCTCTGCCTACCCCATTCTGGGAATAAAGGCGTGAGTTTATATTATGTATGTAAATAAGAGAATATAGAAAACCGCCGACGTAATTGCGGTTAACTCTTAAACGGCTGAAACGATTTTTATCAAACGTGGCTTGAAATCACCACAGTAAAACCAGCTTGCTATTTAAAAAAACCGCGACCAAATCGGTCGATACGTTTTGGAACTACGATGACATAGACAGAAACATCTCTTTGTACTCACATGGATTTTTTAAATTCACAATTGTAGAACTAAAGTATGTACCTACTACTTTAAATATCCTACTATTGTAAATATCACAGGCTTATATTTTATATCGAAAGGGAACTTATTTACCTATAGTTTGTTATTAACAGATCGGAATTGTTTTCGGAATAATCCCGAAAAAAGTGTCAATTCCCAGAGAATGCCAAAGAAAAATCACAGTGTCGTAATCGCCGGTAAAAGCCGACCATGCTAGCGCAATAAGAAAATAATAACAAAAAAATTAAACAATGTGTATGTTTGTGTGTATCCCTGGCCGTATCCGGCGACGGTCGCCTGTCAGCTTCAATACAAGCGCCGCCCTTGTGTTAAATAATAATCTATTCCGGAAGATATATAAAGGAGACAGCTTTAACTGACAGTTCTTAAAATACTACCAACCAACACAAGACAACCCAAGAGTCACTATAAAACACAACGATATTGTAAAACAACACGTTTGCGGTAAACCGTAAACCACTGATGACACTTGCCAAAAGAATTGAAAAAAAACTCCGTACTAAAACTGAATAAGCGAGTATTCTACGAAGTGATTAAAATTAATGAACCTCGAAAGCTACAGGAATCTCAATCGGGTCGTGGCCTACTCCACCATTTCTATACAACACATCATGTCTGTGGTCAGCGAGTATTAAATATACATACCTTCAGACCTGTCTCCCAATGGGGAAGGCAAAGACTAAGGAACGCCAGGTGCAACGGTCCAAACATACCTCTTTTGGTGCCTCATACAAAACGTATCTCCACTTCCTATCATCCAATTTCCGTTACAAGCAGGTCGATGTAGGGAAGTGAGTGCTCCAAAGTAAAAAATATATTGCATGCATCGTTACCGGTTTGGGGATAAGACAGCCGGTGAAATGACTAGCATAGAGGCATTCCATCTTAGTCCTTAGGGTTGGCAACGCATTTGCAGTCTTAGGATTGCTCTGTAGTCTTGTGAATGCAAATGTCTATGGGTCACAGTTTCCACTTACCATCAGGTGGCCTGTGTGCTCGTTTGTCATCTCTATGACATAAAAAAAAAAAAAAAAAAAAAAATAAATGCGAATGAAGGTCACAACCAATCGACGATTACGATTTTACTCTATCAGGGGACAATGTCACACAATTGACCTAGGCCCAAACTTAGCTCTATGCTTCATATTTGACTACTGCGTCTCGTTACGTACTTATATATGTTATTAATTGCTTATTAAAGTTAGCATTAGGCACAAGACTCACAAAGACATATATGTTTTCATTAAAACACTTGCGAAAAGCAGTTATTTATTTTATTCGGCAAAAAATAATAGACGTGGAATGAACTACCTTTAGCAAAATCTTACTCCGCACTAAGCTGGATACCGTATCCTCTTTCGATTGCATCGCGTAAGAAGCGTTTTCTTAGTTTCTACATTTTAAGTACTAAATAACCTTGATAATTTGAGTGATTTGGCATTTAAGCGTACTCCATCATCGACCTTGTCATCAGCACCACTTACCGTCAAGCGAAATAAAACCACTATTTACTATGATCTTTTATCTTTATCTTTTCGATACTGAAACTAAGACTGCTACCAAAACATTGCTTAAAAAATATTATGATTTAACTGATGTAAACACAGACTTCTGATATTATTACTTTCGAGTGGTATGCAATGTTATTTTAAACCCGTACAAATTTGACGAAAATGAATATAGTAGCAAGATAAAATTCTTCAAATGAAATTCTTCAAAGATGTGACCCGAACGGAAATTGGGAAGGGCTTGGCACTGACAGCGTCGGTAACGATGCAAGAAATATCTGTGTTGAAAGTAGAATATGACGCAATCTTAACATTTTCTACATATTGTACCAATCAAACTAAGGTTGGAAACTAAGAACAATCATTCATCTTGGGGAAATCAGTCATATTCATTTTGGGGAAGCATAAAAATTAGGAAGTCCTTCTCGATATTCAAAAGAGGACTTCTATCTACTGACATGATGACGATGATCACATTTCTGCTGGAGTTTCATGCGGCGGCGTTTCTTCTCCGCAATGATGGTCTTGTCCGAAGCGCTGGTAGATTCACTCTATATTACCGACGTGTAAAAGAGCCCTCATGTGGCCTACTTACTGAATAAATATTTTTAATTTTGAATTTTGAGTTGAACACAACGTATCAAATGAAATAAAACTCGTACCACAACTTGAATGGGTCATTTTAAAAGAGTTTCTCGACGAAAACATTGTTTGTTTAAACCAATTTGCAAATATAAAGAAGCTTATTGACACAGCTGCTACCGAGAGGAAAGTCGGAAATCCACATCCTCGCGCTAAAATGGTATTTTTGTTAGCTCAGTCTTTTAACAACATAAAGCAAAACCGGTTTGTGAAAACGAGTCTTGTTATTCTCAATGTTAAGTTAGATCAAACAAGATCCGGTCACTAGTAATGATTTGTGAATAAACAGGAACTAATTACGTAAAACATCGTGGAGGTGAAAGAAAACGTGTTAAGACCCGATGCGTGACCATCACAGAATTCAAGACAATTTACTATTAGTTATCATTTCAAAAAATACAACTTTAATCTTAGTATTCTGCTGATCAATTCAATAAGCATAATAGCTCACACGATACCTTTCATACAGACTAAACCCAAAACAATAGGCATTTGGCATTTCACGAACGAATTCACAACAAACCCTAACGATCTTTGCATAATCAAATCAAAATCTTGTACACTAACACGTGCTAATACTACTATACGTTCATCAGCCGAAACTGGTCCAAAGCAAACATGATTGTTGACTCGTCTAATGTCGGAGTCGGACGTACAAGTAGGCCGAACATATTATTTATAGCTCCCACGTCAGCGATGCACTGGGTTGATGGACGGTCAGACCGGAGAATCAACTGGGGCCCTTTACAACCCGAGTTAACGAACTGAGAATTTAACTGGATTAAAGAACACTTTCATGAGTCTGCAGGCCAGAGACTAGCTAAGGTTAGTGACGATGTGGTGTAAAATAGACCATCCCTATACACTTACAACTTGCGGAAGCCTAGCTAGGTGTATAATATGAGTAGATAGTTAATATTTTAGCAGTTAGGTACTAGGTATAAACATAAATGAAAATAGAACCTACAAAACTGAGAAAAGAAAAGAAGCTCTTGATAGTCCAAGAATCCTTATTAAAGATGATGCCAAAGTACAACACCGTTTATAGTTTATGAATTTGTATTGTTGTTTGTTTTCTTACGTTGTTTTATCAACAAACTTTACAATATTATTTGCATGTTCAAAACGCATGTCCAAATCTGAATAAAGTTACATTGTTTTTGGATCGACGAATACAAATGGGAAGTGGTCGGATGAGGTAAAACGCCCGAAACGAGTAAACGCTGGCCGAAACAGCGTGTAAACAATAATATACCGTGTTAATGTTAACGTTTTACATGCTGCTATTTATAAATTATTACGTTATTCTGGAATATTGGTTTTGAGTACATTCGAGGATAATGCTGAGTTCAAGAATAGTCGTGAAACAAGTAAAGAGGATAATTTAAAACACATTTACTGTTCCATGATACATTTAACGGAAACTTTATTGAGCGTTAATAGAAAACAAAGAACACGTATGAAACACTTTAGAATCTGATGATTTCACTCCTTTTGTCCTACATACAGAAAGTGTAAAACAGAGACAAGATGCAGATGAAGTGCATTTATTTACGGCATCTAAAACTACAGTGGATAAGCAGAACAGAACAAAGGATCACTGCGCGATTGGGCATTGAATATGAGTTGAAATACAACGGTAGAAACAAATGTCATTGTCCTGTGCGAAAAATTACAAATTTACGACCGTGCGTAGTAACGCGTGTAATAAAATTACACAACAGTCAACACCTTATTGGATTCTGGCCAAACATCAACAAAGGGTGAGGATTTTATGGCAAAACGTGAGCTTTGTGTTAATGAATAAGTAGTTTTTACTGACAGGTTGAATTATAAAGACCAACTTGAAGATTTAATAGACGTCACGCAAGAGTATAAGAACAGAACACACCGTAAAGTATTAAAAATGAAGTTTACAGAAGTAAATAAAACATTCAGTGCTAAAAGCGAGATACTGTGCCCGTTTGAACAGTGCAATAGAACAACAAATTTTCACAGAAATAATATACTTAATTAAAGGTTTTAGAACAAGTTCTGAAGCATCACATAATTAAAATGCGCAGTGAGAAGAGTTCCAAGTAAAAAGAGACAAAAGAAATGACAGTGTGAAACATAGCAGTAAATCCAGACAGTGCAGCAACAAGCATGAGCGAGAAAGAGACAACACAATATGAGTAACCAGTAGAATTTCAAGTAATCCCCGCGAATCTGCGTAATTATACGAATACGTCGAAGCCAAAATGAGGGTAATGTTGGCTGCAACCTCGACACGGCGGAGGCTCGTCCATTTTGATCCAATTGTGAATGATATGTGTATGATCTCGTATTTATAGCAGACACACCCTTGTATATCTCGATTGTATCGAAGTTCTCGTAATTTATAGCTGCAGAAATAGCATTTATCCATCATAATATTGTATCCATTTTAACATTGCCAAAACACGGATGTTGTTTAAGATGAAGATGAAATATGGGTTCCAAGCATGCATCAAGATCACTAAGATCTGCATTCTGGTATCTGACCATTTGATGGAAAATAATAAATGATTCGTACAACTTATGCCCAGCTTTTTTTGATAATTTTATTTCTTTAATATCCAATAAAAAAACAAAAAATTTAATACAATAAAAAAAGATTTCGACGAATTGAGAACTTCCTCCTTTATCTGAAGACGATTAAAAAATAGTAAACAATCTATCATTTCGCGTGTTATTCTTCTAATCGCTTTGTTTGCTTCAAATCCACAATTTCCTCGTAAAATCGTCCATTATTCGGATGTTGTGAATTATTTAGATCGACATATTCATCAATACCGTTTAAATTCGCCCTAAATAATCGACCACTCAGGGGCGGATTCGATAGGTGATATTTGTGCAATCGGCGTGTTGCACTGATGACGTCAATGCACCGAAGTGCAGTTAAGGAGCCTCGTAAAAGCTGTAAAATGGACTTAGCGGTAAATATAGGGTAAGTGGAAAGAGCTTGAGGGGGATATAGAGGACTTTATGTAAAGGCTAGGCTTTGTTTTATTGGATGAGAAAGTATTTTGCACTATTGTTTATGGAAACACAGAAAAAAAAGATTTTGATGCCTGGATTATCCGCTCTAAGAATACCTGGCAATAAAGGAAACTTATATAGATAACTAATTAGTACAGAGAAAGCAAAATTCAAACCCAAGATCTAGTTTTGAGGTTCTACTATACCACGGACCAGAGATATAATAGATTTCAAGGCCTTTCCTTTAAATTTAATATTAACAAGTGTGTGAATGATTCAAGAGTACCTCGGCGAAGTGTTAAGATAGATAATCGGCGAAACGGGAGTAAGGGTGCAACGTCCCAGCATAGACGCATTTAGACGGGCTTCCCCGAACTATGGCGCGTACCCTAAAATACAGTGCTCTGAGTAAGTAAGGGGAACTGAGTTTCCTGAAACCTCCCTCCCGACTGGCGCACTATAAATATATGAACCTGGATCGGGATCGCTTCAGTCGTTCAGGAAAGCTCGAGCCGAGAACACAGTGCCAAATCTCAGCTTCTCGCGCTTACAACGTGATTCGATTATAACGTATTACTCAACTTTTTTTTGGCTGCATATCAACAAGTTTTTTGGTGAAGTTTAGTGCCTCAAGATGTTGGACAGGTCTATCCTTGGTGCTAGTTGGGAGAGCGTGGTGAGTTAAATTATTAAGTTAGTGTTATAAAGTGTCAACATAATAAACAAGCCAATCCTACGTGTTTCTGTTACGGAATAGTTGCAGTCTGGCTGGTTACGCAAGTGCATGGCCACTTTAATGGGCTTAAAAGGCAACTGACTTGTCTATGCCCGCTGTCATTGAACTGCGAGCGTGTTTGAATATGGAATTAAGTTCTTTTAAAGCTCTTGACATTGCATTCGGCCAGTTTCACGGTTACCGTGAAGGTTTTAATATTTTCAATTAATCAACGTCCGTACTCAATATTCCATAGCTAATGGAGACTTTAATAATGGAGATTACGTTCATCTAAAATGGGCACGATTTTATTCGGATTACTGAAAGGTTACTCGTCGAACTTTCGAACTTGATCAACCTTGACTGAGTGCCTAACTGTTCTACAAATCTAATTTTATAATCTACGGTAATAATTAATTACGAAACTCTAAATTAATCGAGTTAATTAGGCTTTTAATGAATGTTTAATTAGTATTTGATCAGCGAACGCTTTGTTGATTGTATTCGGAGCGCTTATGAAAAAATAATGTATTCCAAATGAGTTTAACGGTCGATTTCGCGCATTCGGAAATTATTTGAGCGGCGGATGAAAACAATTACTCTTTGTCTATGAAAAGAGCGAAAGCAAATTTGAAAAGAGAACCAATTATTTAAATTTTGAATAACGTAAGCGAGCGGCTTAATCTTAGGTTTGTATCTATGTTGCTTAATTAGAGAACTTTGTGTTTAGAAAGTGTGAACCAAACGAGCTGTCACCGTCGAAACTGTCGATACCGGTTTTTGGGTTATTTATGACCGGTTCGCGAATTTCGGTACTTTCACCGCGTCTGTACTTGACATAGACTTTGACAATGTTGTAACATTATAATACGCCAAAATCAAAAGTCACGTCAATGTTTTTATGACAAGGCTATAAAGTTTAGTATTGCTAGTGTCAGAAGTAATTTTTCGTGTTCGCCTATTGCTGTCATTGGCTAGTCATTCCGGTTTATGGTTTTGAAAGTAGAGAGCGGCGCGCACAAAACGAATGACGATCTAAAACTAGATTATAAAATTATAAAACTAGTTTGGATTACGATCTAAGTGCAATCATAAGTTAACTATAGTAAAGATAAAAAATATAATAAGAAAACCTTGCTTATATGCCCAGATATAACGTTACAATTGCGTGTCGAAGGTCTAATGCAATAAATAAATATATATCAAGGGACGTTCTCATATAAAATTTACTGCCTTCCAAAACGACAGTACAAGGCAGATAAGAAGTGAATCCTGACACATTGCACAACTATGAAGTTTCTTAATATTGATGCTAACGGCAGTAAAACAATGATGTTATTAAATACTATTCCTTCACACGCAACAAATAAGTTTATAAACATCATGGTTGTGTAATGTGTCAGCATTGACTTCCTATCTAGTATTTAGGTAGGTATACGAGGGCTGCTACTTAAGTAACCGGAATCCGGGATTCCAACATTTTTAAACGCTATATCTGACCTCCATGGTAAAATTTTCACTTTTTTGAATACTGGCCGCTATATTTTTTTTTCTTATCTTACGTAGTCTTTTGTTTTTGGCGGGTTTAAATTTTAATCTCGCTGCAAGTATGGAACTCACTCGTGAAAATATTCGTGCTATGATTTATTACGATTTTCAGCGTGGTTTAACGCAACAACAGTGCATAGATCAACTAACTTCGACTTTTGGTGATGAAGCTCCATCCAAAACTACTGTGTATCGCTGGTTTAGTGAGTTCAATCGTGGACGTAGTATGCTCAGGGACGAAGTTAAGGATGGTCGCCCGAAATCGGTCGTTGTACCACAAAATATTGAAGCTGTGCGAAAACTTATCATGCATGTCCGTCATGTTACGTATCGCGAGATAGAGGCGACTATAGGCATATGTATGACGAGCATTAATAAGACATTACATGAACATTTAGCTGTGAAAAAAATTTGTTCGCGTTAGATCCCGCACAACTTAACTAAGGATCAAAAAGAGGCTCGCGTCGAATGGTGCAAGGAAATGTTGAAAAAATATAACCGTGGTGACTCAAAAGCTGTTTATAATATCTACACAGGTGACGAATCCTGGATCTATGCGTATGATCCCGAAACCAAACAACAATCAACGGTGTGGGTGTTTCAAAATGAGCCGAACCCTACGAAAGTAACTCGTGCAAAAAGCACCTTGAAGCAAATGGTGGCCTGCTTTTTTGGTATTAATGGCCATGTGGCTACAGTGCCCCTGGAGAATCGTAAAACGGTTAGTTCGGAGTGGTACACGACCATTTGTTTGCCGGAAGTATTTGAAGAAATACGGAAAAACAACCAGCGACGGAGAATCATTCTGCACCATGATAACGCCAGCTGTCATACATCACGTGAAACGACTCGATTTTTGGAAGGTCAAAATATAGAATTAACGGGTCATCCACCTTACAGCCCTGATTTGGCACCCAATGATTTCTATTTATTTCCAAATGTAAAGAATAAATTACGTGGTCAACGATTTTCGACCCGTGAAGATGCCGTCGACGCGTTCAGACAGCACGTTTTGGAGATACCTCAGTCAGAGTGGAAAAAGTGCTTTATAAATTGGTTTCAACGTATGCAAAAGTGCATCGATTATCACGGAGAATACTTCGAAAAACAATAAAACCATATTTAGCCATGTACGTTTGTTTATTTTTTCTATTCCGGTTACATAAGTAGCAGCCCTCGTAAGCTCTAGGCTAGTACCATAGTGACCGATCGACACTTTCGTATCGTTCAAAAATAAGAAAATATCTAGGACTAGTACATCATAAAATAAACAGAGGTTTTTTGAATCTGTCGCTCACCGGTCATTATGATTACCGTTAACAATTTAATACATGTATAAACGTCACTTATAACGTCATGAATGATGATTTTTCTGTCTGAGAAAGCTCGTTATAAAATACTATAAATATTATATGTACGGTCTTGAGTCTCCTGTTATTACTTTGTATTTATTTTCAAATCGTGAACGTTATTAAATAATAAAATGAAATGCTTTACATTAAAGACGTAGGTAATACAAGTGATTGTCTTTTTCCTTCCAACTTTCCTCAAACGTTACCCGAAGGCCAAAGAAATGAAAGCAATTTATAGCCGCAAAAACAAACCTGTCCCAAATAAAACTAGCATTGACGTGTAAAATCGAGGAAAAACTGTTCAATCGACTACTATACATGTTACAAGAACCAAGGGGTCAAAAGGACGATGTCCTATGACCAACATTCCAACACGGTACAAGCCATGCAAAAAAACGGTGTTACTCATGATTAAATTCGCACTCTTAAACACGCGTGGGTTAGCACAGTTAGTCAGTTAGTCGTCACAAATAGTCACAACTATTTTTAATTGTCACGACATTTATCGGTTATTAACCTTGTTAATCGTTACGAGAAGACACGGCAATGACGAGAATAGAATCGAAATCGATTGCGTTTTATCGAAGACCTTCCGATCGCCAAATGGAAGTTGTAAAACTTGTAAACTGCCTCGCGATATCCAGTACAACAGCCAAAGTAATAAATTAAGTCGATTTGACGTAGTTAACGTGAAATATTACGAAAAGATACCTTATTCTTTACTCTTTACTATATATTCCTAACGAAGCTTGCCCATTATATTTGCAGAGTGTAATTGCTAAATTAGGCACATCATTAAAAGTGTACATTTGCCGTTAAAATAACAGAAAGGAACATAACTAACAGTAGATTAGACAGTAAAAGTCGCACATGCCGCTCGGGCGATATAAAATCTAGCTTTAAGCACATTCGGTGCCTCCGACTACCATTTCTGTATAACTTTGACTTGCCGCGCGAGTCACCGGCGCTGACTGCATTAAGATTACTCAGCAGTACTGCGCTCAGACGTAGCTGTAAATTGGCAAAAAAACACGTATCCGAGACGCGAAGTAATGTTTTTTTTTACATTCACACATATGCACGACTAACGGTACAACGAAGTAGGTTGCACTCACCAAACCAAAATGGACTTTAACTTGCCATTTCAAGTGCTCATATTTCAACGACTTATAGAAATTGCAAATCAATAAGCACAGGTGTTACACTCGTTAATGAAATGGCGTCAGGTCACGATTTAAATAAACATGTTATATGACGTTGCAGCTAGTTAATAATAGACGTTGCATTGAACATTTTCAAGAATGTCGAGAATAACCGTTGACAAATTTAACTTCACTAGTATCACCTTCAGTTCTATAATAAAGGTCCAGGAATAGTTCCAACGTACGACAGATATGTTATACGCGTTATTGCAACATACGTGAAATGGGGCACGCAGCCACCGTACCCAACATCTCCGGCATCAGTAAACAATTACCTGAAACAAAAACAAACTAGGTTAGTCAAATTACACAAGGCCTGTACCCTAATTTAACATTTTAATTAGACCATGTTAACTACAACTATTTCGAGTGACCCCATTTCGTTAGCGACCCGAATTCGCGACAGTGCATCTTTTTTTCGGTGGCCATTAAAAATAATGTTACACAATACAGCCTGTCACAACAGCGCCCGGCAGATTTGTCGCGTCAAGCGAACGGGAGATAT
Organism: Acleris laterana; assembly: GCA_963966035.1. Classification (NCBI taxonomy): domain Eukaryota; kingdom Metazoa; phylum Arthropoda; class Insecta; order Lepidoptera; family Tortricidae; genus Acleris; species Acleris laterana. Next base: position 10,934,043 of record OZ014462.1, on the reverse strand, counting down.
ATCGTTTCAAGGTGTAACAGTTTTTAAAATTAGGGCGAAGTTCTAAAACTAAACGACGTTGAAAAAAGTGACCTTTCACGTTTACAAATCTTAGCGCAGACGATGTTTAGAATTGGCGAGAAACCGGATAGGGTTGAAGATTACAAATGTCGGTTACGAAATCTGACCTACTGGGAAACAATGAACTGGAGTCTTAATATAACTTTCCTAAATCACAACATGTTCTAATGAACTCTAATAATATGCATTCTATTCCCAGTTGACCTATTATCTGACCACGGGTCGATGTGGAATTTTAACAAAATCTCATAAAAAAACATTGCACAATGTAGACTTAAAAATGTGACGGTAAAACATCAGAAAAATATAATTTGGAAGCACTCAGGAGTTGGGCAACGTTTATCCAGCGGGCGTTGAGTGCCAAACACGCCGATTCCCATATAAAACTGGCTCGATTTCAAGTTCTTTGGTACTGGATGTTAACGCGAGAGCTCTTACTTCAAACGGTCTGTAAACAAAATATTTCAGGAGATTGATGACTCTTTCATTTATCACCTTCAAGGCTTTCCTTTAGATTGTTACACTAACAAGAAAATAATTTGAATTCGGCTAGCTCGCGTATCTTATTTAAACAAAGTTTTCTCGTTTTTATATAAACTTCTGAGACAGCTCATGGATGAACTGTGTAGGGCCGAAGTGTCGGAACATATGCCGCGGCCGACAGGTGGCAGCAGACATGTGGGCACCATTCGAAGGGCCCCGATGACGTAAGCGTCTAATAAAAACCGAGAGCCACAGAAAGGGACAGCTAAGCCCTACACGCGCAGTCACGTACGAAATTTATGATATTGATGTTTAAAATAATTGCCAAGATCTCCTGTTGTTTATGTGACAGGCTAAGAGACCGTTATTATTATTAGAGTTGGATGACGTGAACTAACTTTGGATCTTATGTCATTTCAGGTGTCGAGGGACGACTACGAGGTCGACTACAGCCCGAGTCCTAGAGGATCTCCATTGAAGGACACTTCTAACATTCAAGAGGATCAAGCTTATTGCATCAGCCGCCACAACCCTAACAGGACTTTCCGGCGGGAATCCGTCATCGCTTCTTGGAAGCATTTGAAGAAGGAAAGGGAACAGGCTTTGGGGAAGAGAATCGTGTACGTAGACGCTGAAAATTTCGAGGACTACTATGGAAGGAACAAGGTTAAAAGATGCAAGAGCGAAAGGACGCCTACCACCGCGCGTGTTCCGAAGAAAGTGAAGAGGACGTACTCTGTTTTATACAGGTACGATCCCAACGAGGAGAAGGTGGTAAAGGAGTACAAATACCAGATGCCTAAGGAACCTGAAATGCCTGTCAGTTCTAACATGCAGAAGTCCTTCTCTGAGCCGTTCTTATGCCCGGAGAGGACGGCAAAGAAGAAAGTGAAGCGATCGTTCACCACACTCCTAAACATCAAGACGAAGTTCTTAAACATATTCGCGTCAAAAAGTTAAATCTCACTTCAATAATAATTTGAATAGTTGCTCAATTTGTTGCATTTTAAACAATGAATGTTCTTAAATTGGAATGTGATCCTCGTCAAAAGGGACATATTAATTCTTTAATAAGATTATTGGAATATTTAATGAGGGTATAGAACCTTTGTGATTATATCTAATCCCTTTAATCTTGAGAGAGCCCTTTATGAGCCTCTCGTCGCGTTATATCGCGCTTGTTTAATGTCCACATTCATTATTGCCGACTTAAGTCGCAGTTTCAATTAAGTCTTAATGAAAACTAGTTTAAGCTAGAAATAAGTAAACTTTCTTGATAATGCATAAACATTTTCAATTTATTCATGACAAATTCGATATACTTCTTTGGAATTTTAAACAACTGCCAGTAAATATCTTTTAAGGCCTTTGACAATAGAATTTCGCAAATAAAACTTTAGCATAAAATAGCAATATTATTATCTAAAAAGAAGTTAAGTTTCTACAGCCTAATATTTATTATTCTCCGTATCAACATTATCAAGAATTAAAGCGTACCAATTGTATTTAACTACTTATATTAGATATGTGATATATTTGTGTGTTGTGATAAATTTAATTAAAATATCTTAATAATGGGATCGTAATTGTAATTAATTTTACAATGCCTGATACCTTTTTAAGGAATTAATTAAGATATATTAAGTTTAATCATAGTAAATGTAATTCTTAATATTTTGCTACGAAATATATAGTAATTGCAGTATGACATAAGTTTTAGTTCATTCCTAATGAATACAATGCATAAGATAGTTTTATACCATTATATTAAGCTTTATAAGAGAGATAAGTATAGAGAAATAACATATCGTAGTTCTTAAAACACATCTCATAAGGATTTATTTTAAAATCTTAAAAAGTAAAATAACAGCAAATGAGAATTCTTTGTTTGAAATATGAAAAAATAATATTGTAACCGTAGTTTAATATTAGCCAACTGTATTTATTACTGTCATTCAGAAAAGTACTGTATTCTCGTATTTAGGAGATTCAATTACCTAAGACGTTTTTAAATGTAATGTATTGATAATTCTATCGTTACTCTTAAAGCAACTGAATTTAATGTTTGTTTACTCATACACTTAGATCTGTACTGAACAAACATAAGAAAACCAGGAGGCCTAATTGGCTGCGTTTATCGCGTGATGAATTTGGATAAGGCATCCGTCACCTTCTGACAGGTAAATAAGTACACGAGTCAAAAAGTGACGGTTGCTTCGTCTACAGTTGACACGCGATATAGACGCTGCCACACTAGGCCCGCAGGAGATTTAACTATGACATAATCCAAATGTAGGTATGACAAGTGTTTTTCAGTTAAGTCTGTTTAGATCTAAGGTTGCATGTAATGAAAGATCAGTCAGTAAATAACTAGTCATATTTTTTACATCAACTTAATTTATATAAAATAAAAGGTAATTTTTAAATTATGTATTTTATTATGAATTATAGATACTTACCCTTACATTGTTTTTACAATAAAACAATTTAGGTACTTTTAAAATTGCAACTTTTAAAGATATGTATACGTATTAATTGTATAAGTAAATACATTGAACACAGTTGGAAATTTATATTATGAACGTACAGTTACAGAAATAACATAGCCATACAAAATAATTGTTTTTTGTCCTCAACATAATTTGGTATTAAGTCTGGTGCTCTGGAGGCCATTTCTTTATTTCAAATCATCCATTCCATAATCTGAATTACAAATCCGCAGAATACGTACTTCAGACGTCAAATTTTCTAATTATTATAAATTATTCTTAAGCATCGCCATAATCAAAATAAAGACACAAATATTTGATTAATTATCCGCAAACCACGAATTAATGTTAAATACAATAGTTAATTAACACCTCACCCGTATAAAATTATTGAAGCAGATAATGCCGTAACATGCGGGTATTGTGGGCGTTGCAACTGTTCCATTAATACCCGATTAAACCCACGGAAATGGCGGTCACTAATTACCAATTTTCGGCATGATGGGCTTGAAACGTCAGACTCCCTAATGCACTGAGACTCAATGACAGACAGATAATTCACAGCTTAAACTGCTGGACCTAGGGACATGAAATTTGGTGGTACTATTCCTTGGGTATCATAGCGAAGCACTTAAGGTATTAAAATGACAGAGGTCCTACACATTTGACGACACGTAGCGTAGGCCTACTGGGAAGTGCCCTGCCTTCGAAGCTAGCAGAGCCGGGTTCAAATCCCTGTAAAGGCAGATATTTGTGTGATGAGCGCGAGTATTTTGTGAGTCTTGGAAGTTTTAATCATATATTTGTATGTATTTCTCTATATGTATAAGTATATTTATCGTTGTCTAGTAGCCATAGTTCAAGCCTAAAGCTTAATTTGGGCCTAGGTCAATTTGTGTAACATCGTCTCCCCTGACGTTTATTTATTTCTGAAGTCATTACAATTTGCAGAACGTAACTTGTCTATTCCCAGAGGTATACCACTGAATAGGTAAAAATTAAATGGAGTATTGTTAACGTCTTAATTTAATAATAATGATTGTATGAAAGACTGATAACGTTCAAATTATTGTAGCCAACAGTTAAGGCATTTTTTCGTCAGTCGACGAAGTCGTCATTGATGCTAGAAAAAACAATAATACCACAAATAATGCCACAAACCGCACTACTAGATAAACAGTAGCAACTCAACAACTGTGTTTTAAAGTTAACTTTAATACTACTATGAACTTAAAACAAAACTAGCAAGTTTTTTGACTTGGTACTGTTTTCATCTAGCAGTGGAAACGCTAAACTATTCCACAAAAAGTCCGCATGCAGAACGAACCTTTGAATTCGCCAAAATTTCGTTTGTAGGTTACCTACAACTTACAACCCTCTCTCTCTCTCGATTCGGTCACGAATGAAGAGTGAGGCACACGTCCTGGGTATTTCCGACGGCACTACTTCGTGGGTCCAACGTTACCTATAGTTATTCATGATCGAGGGATTTAGGGCAATGATATGCGGAATGATCCACAAACCAAACAGCACTGTCACGCCAGTCCGCACGAGTATTTGGCCAGTGTGAACTATGGAAAACTATTCGGGCAGTGCAAACTGGGTGGCTATTTTTTGCGTTCAAGATAAGAAAACTTGGAGAAGGGGGTTAACTGCATAGACCTCGATAGTAAATAACAATTCAATACTAGACAAATGACAACATATTAATTGTAAGTCGATAATAAAATTATCAGAAATGGAACCCGGTCACACTGCGTACCAGGCACCGAGCCGTGGGAACGCAGCAAAAATTTGAATACACTGTAACAACCTCTCCAGAGCCCTTATTGCTGCCCTTTTTACTCGACACTGTCACGAGCGTCGAGTGAGCAGGACAAATGAAGTCTCCGGGGGTTCTGCGTCACGCTATAAAGTCGCGGAACCCTAAATTTTTATCTCACTGTATGGCATACTTTCCGTTTATGATGCCGTTTCCGGACCTTAAATGTGGACAGTTTTAAACATGGTGTTCTTTATGTTTTTTATGCCTCGTTACGGACCCGTGTAATAAAGGGTCGTAATGCTACATTATGGGAGGAACATCTTGACTGAAATAAAGTCGTTCTGCGAAATATCTTCGGACGCTCGCTCATGACTAACATTGTATTTAAAACACCTTTATTCGATGCATATGTATCTAAACACTTTATTGCACAAACAAAATACAACCAAATAAATAAGAAATAGATGTGTACTGTCAAACTCGGTAGTTGAATTAGTACCTTGTTGCACATATTGACATACTAAATTCAAACCACTCTCACGTAATTACGTTACTAAGATAAGGTACTTAAAATATACCGATATGATTATCCACCAAGCGATATGTAACGTTTGCCAATTTCTAATAAAGCTGATGAAAAAGCGGACAATTGCACACTGATTGACCCAGTGACAAACAAAGCTCTAGGCTTATACTATGGGTACTAGAACTAGACAACGATATAAATAGAGAAATATATGTACATAGAAAACATCCATGACTCAGGAACAAATATTCGCGCTCATCACACAAATATCTGCGGTATCTGTCCATACTGGGATTTGAACCCAGGACAGCTAGGCTTCGTAGGCAGGGTACCATAGGCCAACGCGTCGTCAAACAATCGATAAAGTGATTAGTAGCATAAGGCATTCTATCTTAGGATAGCTGTCTATGCATTTGCCTGGTGCACGATGTAGACGTACAGAAACATTGCACGTAACTAACAAATTAAATAAGGTGCCAAATAAATCTTAGCGAGTAAATCAGTAAGGTACATTTTGCAACTTATCGAATCTGTTACTTACGCGGTATTGCGGTATCACCGACACGATTGGTGTCCGCCTACCCCAATAACCAAGAAGTGTGCGCTTACGCAACTAATATTTATATAAGAAACCGTTAACGGCCAGCAGAACCTGTCAGGCGAGACGTTACAGCATTCCACATAATGCCCAAGGCCCAAGGTTCGCTGTAGACGAATTATTTCGGAAAAGTGGTCTTTTCGATGTAAAGGTTAGTAGATACAGGTGACTTCAAATTGGTAATGAGTCGAGCCGTGTGTCCACGTTTCGGCCCCGTAAGTGATTACCGGTACGAAGCACTGCGCCTCTATTCAAAACGGTAAAATCAATATCGTTTTTGACCTGCGGACCTAGTATGGCTGCGTCTATATAGCGTGTCAAATGTGGATAAAGCATCCGTCACTCTCGTACTTATCAAAATGTCAGAAGGTGACAGATGCCTTATTCAAACTTTGTCACGCGATAAACGCAACCATATTAATGCCCCTGTTATTGTATTGTCAACATTTTGATAGCTCTTTAGCAGCCGAAAAGCCGACTAAGGTAATAAAGGCGTGTAGTACTGTTAGGCGATGGGCTTGCGACCTGTCACTAATACACTGGTAAACATCTTAGGCTACTTGTGCAAAATATGGTTACAGAATTATTAACAAGTCTTTAGAGTTGTTAGTAATTCTGTAGCTCTGCCTACCCCACTCTGGGAATAAAGGCGTGAGCTTATGTATGTATGTATGTATGTATGTATGTATGTATGTATGATAGCTCTAGTTTAATTGACAGTAATGGCGGCGGAGTTAGAAACAATACCATTACAGGTGAAATACGATATAGTTTTTACCTCTTAGAATAGAGGTTTTAAACTTCCGACTTGAGTTTTTGAGGAATGGTCGATGTGAAATACTGGAAAAGGGCCGAATCTTAAGTACCCGAAACCGACGTGCGTGCGTGACTCGATGTATGAATGTGGAAGATGCGAAAGAAATTTGTCAAGATCGTAGCAAGTGGAAAGAAGTGGTCTCTGCCTACCCCTCTGGGAAACAGGCGTGATTTAATGTATGTATGTATGTCGATGTGAAAACTTCACGAAGCTTCCCAAATGCTAATTTAATTCTTCGTTTGGCCTCTCTCTCGAAGTTGTTTCTCCCTAATAGGAGCGTTTGCCCTTATTATACATATTTAATTATTTTATTTAAGGAGATCCAACAGCTATACGTAACAGAAATAGAACTTAAAATAAATGTGGAAAGCCAACTGTAGGTTCTCGCAGATATAACTAAATTAACAGTGATTAAGACCACAAAAAGTTCCACGTAAGCACGGACAAAAGATAAACACTTAATAACTATTAACAGCAAATACAATTAACAACAATTAATGCACAGATAAAAAAGATCTTAACAGGAAAGTTCAAAAAAAACATTCGAGTTTACATACATACATTAAATCACGCCTGTTTCCCATAGGGGTAGGCAGAGACCACTTCTTTCCACTTTCATACATCGAGTCATGCACGCACGTCGGTTTCGGGTACTTAAGATTCGGCCCTTTTCCAGTGTTTCTCCGATTTGATTCAAAAAAGTAGGTACACCTAGGGCGGCCCCTTCCGACCCGTCCACTAACTTTCGATCTGTATATCTCTGTCGTCAATCTTCTTTCATCCATCCGTTCCAAATGACTGAACAACATTGAGTTAATATAATGAAATACGGTGGGATATTAGAATTAGTAAAGAAAAGAAAAGCATGTTGGATTCTTGGACAACCTTGAGAGATACAGCATTAATAGCTATTGGTCCCAGTTTTGATTGTCATCTATATACATAAGCACACACACATATACAAACGCAAGCCCGGAGCGATCCGATGGGATTCAGTTACACTCGTAAGTATAAGACATTATCGTGCCTAGATAAAATCTGCGAACAATCAACGTAATGTAAGAGTAATTATAATTAATGTATAATATGGCCTTTGGTTTGATCGACCTCAATTCTGAGACCTTGTTCATCTATTGAATATGTTCTTTTGTATGAATAAATTTTGGTAGTTTAGTGTGTGATATAGGGCATCTTAAAAGGTTTTATAAAGTCGACCCTGGATTTGTGTATGATATCAAGGTTATTAGAGAATTTAATATAATGTCATGTTCAAATAGATCAGCTACGTGATTTATTGTTCACGTTGTGAATGTATATCACACTCACGTTTTGTCAGAGTCAGAAACTATCAAAGTATAAACACAAAATCAAATACAATATTTAAAGAATTGGAGTGTACAAAGGCGTACAAAGGTGTCCCTTTAAGGGATCTCTTCCACCTAACCTTTGGCATAGCAATATTTGCAACATAATATATCATGTGGAAAGAAGTGGTCTCTGCCTACCCCTCTGAGAAACAGGCGTGATTTAATGTATGTATGTAATATATCATATTGAGTATTAAGTTACAAAATTGAAATTTTGTACAAATATAGATATTTATAACGCGCAATAAAATCAGTAACGTATTAAGTTAAAAAAAAATATACCATACGTACATGTAAAGCAAGGGTAAAAATATATTTTTACTTTACAACATCGTGTTATATATAAAAAACATTATGTATATGTCATTGTTTTGGAGACCGTTAAGAATATAATGAACTCCAAAAGTGCCATTGTCGCTAGAGCTAGTGTCCCCACCATACAGCCAAAATTATAAATGCTTAAAATCTGGATAATATCGTAAATGTTGCCACTAGGACGAACGGTCAATCACTCCCACACAAAGCGGTTTATATTTACGTTCCCTCACCCGTAAAAGCAATAATCCTAGCCAAAATACAAATCTTCCTAAACCACACCATGCATAAGTTTTCTTATTTAACTATGCAGTAAACGTTCTAAAATAGCTACAACACGACATTTTAAACTAAAAAATCAGCCATTTCTCAACTCTGTATATGCATTTACAACCAATAAAAATAATAAAACCATATATTTCCACGGCGCCGCTAATTTGAATATATTTTAGGTGAAATATCTCTATTATAAAATGTATCGGCAGTTATAGTGGTAATAAATATTATTAGTTAAACACTTTTATAAAGGAAGCTGAACTTGTTGAAATGTTTAAGTTAGCGGTTTTTTCATTTTTAAGCGTTGAAAGAAAGCGGTTAGTTCAAAATGGGTGATTCTTAATCAACATGGCGGCGTGCACATAAACAGAGCTAACATTATGATTTGGTTTGTTAGTATCAGTTTGTGACAATACATAAAGTAACTGCAAAACTTTTGCTATTACAGATTCCATTTATTTATTTTGCTACCTCAGAACTCTTTCATTTACCTTGTTAAGGTATATTTCATGATTGGAATTATAGATGAAATATATCGAACGTGGCGGCAAAAATTAAGTTTATTAAAAAGTATTATTATCTTAACTACCTTGGATATATTTCGTGTACCTATGATTCAGATTACGTCGTAGTTGTTTCACTCTTTTTGGCAGATTTTGAAAACTACTGTTAGTATTTATATATATTAAGCCTTTAGTTAATTATCTTTATTTATCTGTCAGTACATTATTTCGCTCATTGAATACAAAACGGACACAGTCCAAAATAATTTGCTCTTGCATTGAAAATCTTATACGAATAGCTTCTAATTTTAAAATGCAACACTGACTCATTTTGGAATGTGTCCGATTTGTATTCAATGAACGATTTTACGCCGCTCCTACCTTTTGCTCTAAAAGTAAATTCTCGTATACGAGTAAACAACCAGGATGATAGTATGTTGAATGCTAAGAGGTCATTGTCAAGACTTCTTTACTTAACGAAGGAAGTAGTTAAGATCGCCCTACAAAACTCCACTGCGCATACGCAGCCTAGATAGATATAATACAGCTCTAACTAATTGATGGAATAGTACTTTCTCTTTAACTGAGCTAGATCACCGCTTGATCTAGTTTTTTATAAAAAATCTTTTTCCTGCGCGCCGTTTTATGGATTGTCGATTTTTTGGTAAATCGCGACGCCGGTCTACTTCTTCCTGCGCAAGACCAGCTCTGGCCAGAAAAACCAGTAACGTTAGTTTTTGTTTGTTATTTTGTTTTTGTACTTTTGTTTGACGTAAATTAACGTTTGTTTCTTTACTTCTGTATTATTAATTCATTCTATATAAAACAGATTCGTAATAAACAGCTTTCAAACCTGCCAAGTTCCAGGCAGAGACCGAGTCAGCGCTATAGCAGTGACACACTTAAAACACATTCAGTGCTAAAGACCGCGATAAGGAGCCATTTTGATTTTAAACATTAAGAAAGGCTGGCATTGAATTAAACTTATATTCGACTAGCGACCCGCCCTCGCTTCGCTTCATGTGAGTATGATTTATTTCCTATAGCCTTCCTCGATAAATGGGCTATCTAACACTGAAATAATGTTTCAAATCGGACCAGTAGTTCCTGAGATTAGCGCGTTCAAGCAAACAAACAACTCTTCAGCTTTATAATATTAGTATAGATTATGCAAAAGTACCTACATCTTACCAAATAACAGTATATCACTTACAAAGTACAACTTCCCAATATCTCATACCACTCTCCGTTACCTGTAACGAAAAAAAAAACATTAAATAAATTTCGCACTGACAAGAACCTTATAAGGTTGTCAATCAATTGGATTTTGAATAAGTATAAACCAATATTCAATTTAATGCTGCCATGTCCATATTGATCGACTTCACACGGTAAAACCTACACCCACAATATTTCTTTTATGGATGGATAAAAATAAATTTGTGCAATTTTACCGGGTAAAGCGTCAATAATGATATGTTGATTTAAATAAATCTTACGTATTCCTGTTAAAACAACCTTGCGATCCGCTTTTTAAATATATTGAAATACGACAAACAAATTGACATAAATATAAGAAGTCAAACATTTAGGGTAAAGTCACCAGTGGTCGGCGCCTTCCTATCACTACATACTCGTAGTATAAAACAAAGTCGCTTCCCGCTGTCTGTCCCTATGTATGCTTAGATCTTTAAAACTACGCAACGGATTTTGATGTGGTTTTTTTTAGTAGATAGAGTGATTCAAGAGGAAGGTTTTTATGTACAATAAATTTTGTTTTATGTACGTGTGTTATAGAAAACTCAAATAAACGGAAGCGAAGCGAGGGCGGGTCGCTAGTACTTTATAAGGTCGACTACTGGTCTCGGGTGCCTTTACCCTATTTTATTTACTTCTGATTTTAACGATCTTATTGTTTTTATTTATAATTTAAAATTGCATATGTGTAATTCGTACTGTAAAATTTTATAATGAGTATTAATCTCAATGTGAGTCATTTTAAGGCAATGTTTCAATGATTTGCAAAATAAAAAAAAATGCATATTTCATTTACAAAATACACAATCGACACAGAAAGACAATGCAAAAGTTGAACCCATTTTTTTTTATCAATCAAATTTGAGTAACTCGACAGAACCGAGACGAAATCATTACTTGATAAGATTTCAAAACGTGATATAGTGACGTCACGGAAAACGATCCGCACACTTAAACGTCTTAAACATCCTATATATTTTACCGGTGTATAAATTCAGTTTTATGTGCTATATCTTTTTAAAACAATAAAAGGAAGGAAAGTTTTACGACACCACCGATATTAACGCACTCATACATAACATAATTTACAGGTTTACTGAGTTATGATCTTGTAAGGAGTTAAATTATACAGCATGATTGTAATATCATAAAATACTTTCAAGGGACAGTGCAGAGCTCATTTGCAGCAAAATGACCTTATGTAGAGAAAATAAAAATGTCATGGCTTACTGTGTAATAAACCGAGCATGAGAACAGGCCGTGTGATTCGAAGGTGACCAGAGCGGTGGAGACTCATCAAATTTATACTTATGAGCGCCAGATGAGTTCACCGTCAAAATGAGAACATGCTAAATAAAAGTCATAAATCAGTAACAAGTAAACATTTATTGATTAAGTCCTCCCCTTACCCTCTTTACAGATTGCCAAGTTGGCACTAGGATTATCTTAGAAGTAGTTACTTAAGAGCGAGGCTTTCTCGGTTGCTTTGGTACCGTTATAAAGTTAGTAAAGAAAAGGTTAGAATTTACCGGCTTTAGAAGTAAGAGTTGGAGTGTGTTGGTCGAAATGAAACACGGAGTTTTACCCGGAGAACATCACCCGCAGGATCCCGTATGGGCAGAGGTCAGACACAGCTTGGCTACAGGTCAAACAGCGCCCGCCGTTACTATTGAATTGTAGCAGAATCTGACTTGTGGATCGCGGTACCCGATGTACACGCGGTTGGACTTCGTTTTCTCCCTCAATAGTGATAGTTTTGTTTAAATCGTCGGACATCAGCACACCCGTGTAGTTGCGGGGCCGCCGTAAAAGAGTGAAGCGACGTTGAAGTATTATAATAAATTAAGGGATTTTCATCGGTGAATAACTGAGTAGTGGATGGACAAAACGTGGACAGACACAGTAGTGATTCTCCTTAGTTAGGACATCATTTGAAGTTAAATTAAACAATCTGGGCCGAACGCCCGAAGCGAGAAATTGATCCAGCGACTTAAAATTGTGTGTGTTCACATGGTCGAGAAAAATCTGAATGCAGAGGTCAAAAAAGGTCGATAGAAAGATCGAGAACCAATAGTCATGTGTTCCGTTTCGTCGTTGAAGCTAGAGATTTATTTGGACGAAACCGACCGAAATCAAAGACATAAATTATTGAAAAACGAACACACATAAAGAATGGGGAATAGAAGGGAAACTTCAGACTTCATCCTATTTTTACCGAAAAGCATTACTAAAATAAAAAGCCAAAATGGGTGACGTTTATCCATACACTCGAACACAACTTGCCTGAAACGAAACCAAAAATTACCGGGTTGCCAACTTACGGCTGCGTTTTGTTCGACACGGAAGACTAATAATGACCAGCCAAATTGTAAGTAAATGAATTATATATTTTAGTAATTAGTGAAGATCTATGATTAAATGTCCTACATGATGCTCAGGATTAGAATATATTCATGTGGAAGCTGAAACAAGTTCAATTGTAAGAAAAATATATGGACGACTGTCAAATGTGACAGCCGCGGATGAAATCCAGAAATGTAAACAAAGAAGTATCGAAACGTTACGTTTGACAGTTAATGGCTAAACAAGAAAAATTATATCTGTTTGTTGATGTTCTATTTGTGTAAATATCAGCGTGATTAAGTGCTAACAAGTTGGGAAAGTGAAGAGAAAAGATAGTATCGAAGTGACGGAATGCATTTCTTCCATAACCGCTGGCCTTATGGACCAAAAGAAGGTAATAAATTGACTTTGAAAGTTACATTCTCGTCCAAACTTCATGTAGGTTGTTTTAGTAGACAAAGTTAGCTAAATCTATAAAATCTAGACTAGAAAGTGTTACAGTACCGTTTTAGTTGGGTAAAATAATTTTATTTTAGAATTAACTAAATTCTGAAATAAAATTATTATAAGCCTCCTCGCTATGAGTAAAAATAAAAGGGGAGTAGTAGAGATAAATTATGTTATTATTATTTTTTTTTTTTTTAGTATTTAAAACATGGTTTAACTGAACAGAAGAAAGAATATCAGAGACCTAAGTATGAGAAGCATGAAGCTAGAGGTAGCTAGTGAGCTTTGAGGTGAAATAAGCAAGACACATTCTGACAACGTAGGGCAGAATGGCTTATCACCAAATAAGAAGAGTAAAGTAAGAAATATTTTCAGACCGTTTACACCCATGGTGTAAGCGACGGAATCTAGACTACTTAGTGGTCCTATAAACTTTACTAAATTAAACTATAAGAGGAGCATACTATACAGATACGTCTTGCACAACTGTAGAAAAGTAGAAAATGGTTTGTCTGTGCCAAGTGTGGGCAGACAAGTGAAATCATGTGTCGTGGAGTAGGCTTCCTAACGTTCCACGGATAACCTAAACCTCTTCACACTACTACTTAACTAATTTAACAAATATGCCTATGTCTATGTTCTGGACAGCAAAGAAAAGTCCAAGCAACAAAAAAAAAAATGTCTGTGCCAAGTGTGGGCAGACATGTGAAATCATGTGTCGGAGAGTAGGTATCCTAACGTTCCACGGATAACCTAAACCCCTTCCCACTACAACTTAACTAATATGTGAGACCTAATGCTTACAACTAAGTTTTTGGACGATACGAAGAAAATCCAAAGAAAATTGGTTTATCTGTGCCAATTTTGGGCAGACAAATGAAATCATGTGTCGGAGAGTAGGTATCCTAACGTTCCACGGATAACCTAAACCCCTTCACACTACAACTTAACTAATATGTGAGACCTAATGCTTACAACTAAGTTTTTGGACAATACGAAGAAAATCCAAAGAAAATTGGTTTATCTGTGCCAATTTTGGGCAGACAAATGAAATCATGTGTCGGAGAGTAGGTATCCTAACGTTCCACGGATAACCTAAACCCCTTCACACTACAACTTAACTAATATGTGCGCGCACTAACCTAATAAAATTACACGGTACTTGCTAACTTACAATTTACTAGTAATGAATGAGTGAGTCGACTCAAATTCTCCTATTTCAAAATTATTAACTATGGCATTAGATGTTTACTTTATTAACAATGCACTTTGGAATAGGATCGGAAAGGCAGACTATGCTGACCATTTCTCAAATACCTAGAATCCAACAAAAAAATGAGGCTGGAAAACAGTTTTGCAAAAATTTACTTTTTTCAGCATTTTATATATAATTAACTTCGAAAAGTATCATCTTCTGTAAGATTACAATATTTATAAGAGTGAGTAAAGGAGGCGAGACGCTTAGATGAGCGACACCAATGTCAAGTTAGTTTAGAGCCTTTAGCTTAGGCTACATACCTCAGGCGTGACACACGACCAATGAGCTATACACGAGAAAGTAGTCCCGTGGAATATGAAGGAATTTTATTAGATGAGGACGAGACACTCAGTCCTAACAAGCTATCCGTTGACAAAGCAGATACGATGTCTGCAGTAGAGACGTTGAAACAAGGAATCTGAGCAAAGACCGGTGATGTTAATTACAAACACTAAGCTTTACTCCAGTAAACGTCAATAATGAAATATGAATATAGTAACTCATAATAACTACCACCTTTATTCTTAGAGTAGGAAAGGTAGAGTTACACAATTAGGCTTAGATGTTTACCAGCGTAGGGGTGATGGTTGCAAACCCATCGCCCAACGGTATTGGAAGCCTTCATCTCCTTAGCCGGCTCTTACGACATCCACGGAAGAAATGGAGTGGCACTATTCGGACCCGGATACCACACAGGGATATATCTAACATTAAGAAGTGGGCGCAGCTTCGCCAGGACGGACTAGATCTTTAATGTGAAAATTTCCTAGATTTTTACCAGATAGGGATTTCAAAGTATATACCAAGGGTCCGAGTTTCTTGTGAATAATACATTTCTCATAACGCGGTGCCAATTAGCCATGCTAACTTTTTAAATATGTATGGAAATCTTAAAACCATTTCGAGAAACAAGCTTTTGGTACAGTTTCTGTATATCAGATTTAAAAAAAAGTCTCACATTATTAAGATATTCGTTGAAATGTTTTGTCCTTCAAATGACCTTTCTGTGAGTTTTCAAACGAATAATGGATATGATTCCATTGCCATATTTAAAAAAAACCGACTGACGTCTGTCTAGTCTATATCAAACACAAATTTGACATTGACGTGTCGTTTCTTTTCGTAAATTGTTTGTTTATTATAATTAATAAATGCAATCTAATTTATACGAGTACTCAATGGTCAAGACTTTATTGTTAAACCATTGTGTAAAAGTAACGTGTTTGTTTTAAACAGGTACATACGAGTACATTTAAATGATCTTCACAACAAAACTGCAAATAGTTCTTGAAGTGTTTTTGCTTCACTTCACGACACCATTCCTCTCGCCGTCGTTCCGGGATTGGTACGAATAACAAATCCGGGTCATCCCTGCTGTTATTCGGACATAAAGGGACGAAACATTTGTGGCCTTCCATTTCAAACAAGTTCAGATAGTGATTTCAAAAATTTTTAAGCCTGTCCTCGGTGACATTGACACCTTGATGTTGATGTTGACTTTACCATAGACTTTACTGTAATTTCTTTTTATGCAGGCGAAGACTACATTTATCCATTATGCGTTTGATGACGTCACGTCAGCAATAAATTAATATATTTTTTTAATGTACATAGGGTTAATTAAAAACAAAAATACCGAAATTACTTTCTTAAAATAGTCTATATTTATCAAATAAATTATAAAAACCATACAAAAAAAAAATGAAGCATGGCCAATTTGGCTGAGAAGTTTTTAGCCGCGTTAGATAAGTGATATGTTTTCTTGGTCTTATAGATGACTTTTTTAACAACCTGAGAAGGGACGGCCTCAGAACCAGAGTCACTGTCGACACCATTAGATTCGGAATCGCTACCCACCTGTAGACGATCCAGTATAGCAGTTAAAGTAGTGTGAAGCAGCTGAACGTCCTCGTTGTCTTGTGTCAAACGGGAAATGCGACAAAGGAGGTATTTGCAGCGCGATAATAGTCGAGATCGAGAAGAAAAAGTAAGATCTGAACGCGAAGCAATCTCAATTTCCTCCACCTTATGTTGTAGGACTGATACTTCCATCGACACGTCTGAACTTCCAGAAAGATTAAAATTTACACCACCTTTATTAGCTAGTTCGGCTGTCTGTGCAAGCACCTGTTGTAAACTATGACGACGAGATACTGGATTTACCTTACAACCTCTAATAACTAGTTCATGACTGATTTCGTCTTTTTTCCGATGTGCAAATACTGCAACCGGCTAATAAAAAGTCCATCTTGTTTTGTACTAAAATTATGGAAATAAATAGTAGACCGTTAAGAATAAAACCGAAGTCCAACACAATAAAAAAACAACTCTTATTTCGCTGGTATAAGAGAATTAAGGTTAAATTAATAGCAACCCAAAGCGTCCGAAAAAAAAATTACAAGTCTAATAATATTAAAATATTACAAGTTAGTTCTAACTGTTCATAGTATAAAATTACAGTAAATTTGAACAACAGACAGTCTCAATAAAAACAGCTTAAAACACTGATACTAAACCAGAAAAAGAATAATTTGTAAATAAGTTGTATCACAGTAAACTAGTTAAATCAAACCACGAAGTTAAGGACTACCAGCAAATTCGAGTTTAAAAACAAGTTTAACTTCATGTTTCAATGCAAATTTCTAATAAAGTTAGGATGAGAAAATTTCATTTAAAACTTCAAGTAAGGTTTTAAATTTCTAAGTTCAAACCTTTAAAGATTCAGATTTATAGTTTAAATCCCGATAACAATAAACATTTTCCCTTATTGGGTTATGTTTCTTAATAATAAAACACCAAAGAAATATCTTATACACTACTCAGTTATAATAAAAATACTTATTCCAAAGCAACCTGTTAATTAAAAACTTAATTTACTTAGCAAATTCTCAAACTGGCCCCACGTTGGGCGCCACTGTAATAAACCGAGCATGAGAACAGGCCGTGTGATTCGAAGGTGACCAGAGCGGTGGAGACTCATCAAATTTATACTTATGAGCGCCAGATGAGTTCACCGTCAAAATGAGAACATGCTAAATAAAAGTCATAAATCAGTAACAAGTAAACATTTATTGATTAAGTCCTCCCCTTACCCTCTTTACAGATTGCCAAGTTGGCACTAGGATTATCTTAGAAGTAGTTACTTAAGAGCGAGGCTTTCTCGGTTGCTTTGGTACCGTTATAAAGTTAGTAAAGAAAAGGTTAGAATTTACCGGCTTTAGAAGTAAGAGTTGGAGTGTGTTGGTCGAAATGAAACACGGAGTTTTACCCGGAGAACATCACCCGCAGGATCCCGTATGGGCAGAGGTCAGACACAGCTTGGCTACAGGTCAAACAGCGCCCGCCGTTACTATTGAATTGTAGCAGAATCTGACTTGTGGATCGCGGTACCCGATGTACACGCGGTTGGACTTCGTTTTCTCCCTCAATAGTGATAGTTTTGTTTAAATCGTCGGACATCAGCACACCCGTGTAGTTGCGGGGCCGCCGTAAAAGAGTGAAGCGACGTTGAAGTATTATAATAAATTAAGGGATTTTCATCGGTGAATAACTGAGTAGTGGATGGACAAAACGTGGACAGACACAGTAGTGATTCTCCTTAGTTAGGACATCATTTGAAGTTAAATTAAACAATCTGGGCCGAACGCCCGAAGCGAGAAATTGATCCAGCGACTTAAAATTGTGTGTGTTCACATGGTCGAGAAAAATCTGAATGCAGAGGTCAAAAAAGGTCGATAGAAAGATCGAGAACCAATAGTCATGTGTTCCGTTTCGTCGTTGAAGCTAGAGATTTATTTGGACGAAACCGACCGAAATCAAAGACATAAATTATTGAAAAACGAACACACATAAAGAATGGGGAATAGAAGGGAAACTTCAGACTTCATCCTATTTTTACCGAAAAGCATTACTAAAATAAAAAGCCAAAATGGGTGACGTTTATCCATACACTCGAACACAACTTGCCTGAAACGAAACCAAAAATTACCGGGTTGCCAACTTACGGCTGCGTTTTGTTCGACACGGAAGACTAATAATGACCAGCCAAATTGTAAGTAAATGAATTATATATTTTAGTAATTAGTGAAGATCTATGATTAAATGTCCTACATGATGCTCAGGATTAGAATATATTCATGTGGAAGCTGAAACAAGTTCAATTGTAAGAAAAATATATGGACGACTGTCAAATGTGACAGCCGCGGATGAAATCCAGAAATGTAAACAAAGAAGTATCGAAACGTTACGTTTGACAGTTAATGGCTAAACAAGAAAAATTATATCTGTTTGTTGATGTTCTATTTGTGTAAATATCAGCGTGATTAAGTGCTAACAAGTTGGGAAAGTGAAGAGAAAAGATAGTATCGAAGTGACGGAATGCATTTCTTCCATAACCGCTGGCCTTATGGACCAAAAGAAGGTAATAAATTGACTTTGAAAGTTACATTCTCGTCCAAACTTCATGTAGGTTGTTTTAGTAGACAAAGTTAGCTAAATCTATAAAATCTAGACTAGAAAGTGTTACAACTGATGAAGTTAAAACAAATCAATTATAGGTATTGTTATACTTACTAGGAGGTTTCAACCTTGTACGTAGTTATGTAAAACCGTGAAATAAATATTTTTATCATTATTTTATCATTAATCAATAAATAAAGAAGCCCCCAAAGCTTCAATGTTTACGACTTGAGAAAACTGAACAAATTTTATTATGGTGGTATGGTAGAGATGGAAAACTAGCCGACAGGCACACCTGATAATAGGTGTGTGGTATATAAGACCCATGCACAATTGCATTTTTATGACCGAAATCCTAAGACTAAATGCGTTGGCAACCCTGAAGAGTAAGGTGGAATTCCTCTATGCTATTAATTTCACCGGAACCGAACAATGCGAACACTGCTGCTTGGCGGTAGGTTATTTTTAACAAATCATTAAGTAACGCAGCTCAAGAATTTCATGTCAAAGGGTTCGGAAATCTAGACAACATAGCGAAGTCTTTGACGCTTTAAAAGTACTTTAAAAACAGTAAAATACTTATTTTTAGAACAGACAACACTGCTCCAAATAAAGGTAAAGTAGGTTTATAGCAACGCTCATACAATCGAGTTAGTATTCGAATAAATTATATACCAATGCCACGGCCACATGTTAATACTGTTCGGTGTAAGACAGTCACGGTCATTCAGTAGCACTTAGAAGAAAAACAGTATCACAACAGATTCACAGTTCTCGATTTCGGGCTTTAAAGGGTAAATATTTATGTAATAAACTGTATTATTTTGGCCGCGTCTTGAATTTAAGGAAGGAAGAATTGATCTACGTGTAGTACCCACAGTACTAGCTAAATTCTTAGTTTGAGGTTAGGTAACTTTGTATATTAGTCCAATAGTATATTTATTCTACTCTAGGCTTGTGGCGTGGTCCACCATGCAGGACTGTGTATTATACTGTTTAAGAGTGACAACAAATATGTTGGTTTCTGATTCTTATTCAGTATCTGTGTGCTAGTGCTTTGTTTTCGGGTATTATACCAAAGTCCTTCTTTGGCAGTCGCCAGCGCGTCTGCACTGCTAAACAAAGAAGTATTAGACCCTATTTAGCCATAATGCTTTCTGCGCTATGTTGGTATGTCACGACTGGACGTCAACGTCAAGCTTGTAGCCCTGCAGGCTAGTACGGTTGCGTTTATTGCGTGAAAAAATGTGGCTGTGGATAAAGCATCATTCTCGTACTTATATACGTGTCAGAAAGTGACGGATGTTTTATGCAAATTTTGTCACGCAATATATGCAGTCATATTAGGCCTCAAAAATTCAAAATTCAAAATTTTTATTCAGTAAATAGGCCACATGAGGGCTTTTTTACACGTCGGTTATATAGGGTGAGTCTACCAGCGCTTCGGACAACACCATCATTGCGGAGAAGAAAGGCCGCAGGAAACTCCTGGTATACTGTGCAGGATCTGTGTGCTAGTGCCCTGGTTGCTGGTATTATACACAAGTCCTTGCCCTTGGCGACGCCGCGCCGGCGCGTCTGCTGCGCTATACAAAGGAGTCTTAGATCCTATTTATAGCCATTATACTACTACTAATGGATTAAGGTATGAGGATCTTCCTTGATTTAAGTTTCACGTTTCAACTATACCCTAAGGTCCTGTTGTTTGATCAGTAGTTAAACTAACTAATTGTTAAAATTCGAAAAAGGAACTGAAAATTTGACATGTTTCCTTGAGATTCCATCAAATTTTCGATTAAGTTTTCAAATTTTAACATTTAGTTAGTTTAACTACTGATGAAACAACAGGGCCTTAGTGTGCAAAATGTGGTTACAGAATTATCAACAAGTTTTTAGAGTTGTTGGTAATTCTGTAGCTCTGCCTACCCCACTCTGGGAATAAAGGCGTGAGATTATGTATGTATATGTGTGTTTCAAGTATATTTTAGTTTGCAAAGACACTAATGGAATAATATACATACGACAAACTATATTATTGTATTGTTTTAAACTCGATCGCATTCCTGTCAAATGAATAAAAGCTTACATAAGATATGATGTTAAAATCAATTCGTTTTTGCTGAGTAAAATAGAGCCCTTACTTTTAATTTAATCATTCATTCGACTATAAATTTTCGTTAAGTAACAGAAGTGCGTTTTAATATCCAAATATCATATTTACTTGTAATAAATCATCTTTCATAGTAGTTAAAGGTTTTTTTACACATGTATACTTCATCATTAAGGTCTGGTTTCGATACGAACTAACTTTAATTGCTAGGGGCGGTAAAATGGTTTCACATGACAAAATAATAGCTTGACAATTTGACATTAATGATCAACGTGTTGCCACCCTCAGTTCCCTAGGGATAAGTATTCATTTTTTTTTTAAATAAATACTTCGACTACCCTATTTTAATAAATCACTATCTATGTAAAAAAATTGCTTGTAAATCCTCCAGTTCTGTAAACATGAAATAAGGACATTCCTTTAACATACCGGATAGCAGCAGTGTTCGTGTTGTTTTTTTTCCGGTGTGGGGTCAAAGCAACCGGTGAAATTACTAGCCTAGCTAGAAGCATTCCATATTAGTCCTCATGGTTCAAAGCATTTCCGGTCTAAACATTTGAATCTTCAAAATGTAAATGTCTATGGTTCTCAGATCGTACTTACCACCAGGTGGCCTATGTGTTTGCCTTCTCTATACCATACATATAAAAACACGTCTATAAATTCAAATTCATTTCTATTACTAACTACGCTAAATAATGTAATAAACGATGCCTTCGTACCTTCAAGTGTTTACATACACACTTAAGTCTCTCCTTCACGACATCGCATATAAAATCCATAAGTCCAAAAAAATATAACAACAAATTCAACTTTATTATATTGTTCTAAAACTCAATTTCCCATATTAGCTTCGGCAGTTATGTCGTACTTTGATAAATAGCAAGGGTTCGCCCTAACTGCCGTACTGAGGTTCGCACGCTATCTTTTTAAGTACCTAGCGGAAATGATTCAGATTCGCCAACATGTAGTTTGAATAATAATTTGAACTTGTGATTTAGTACTCAGAAGGCTAATCTGGATAAATAGCCCTTTGTTATAGCTTCATGTTTATTCTTCAATCTGTACTGGACATGCGTGGACTCTGAAATGCCCTGCCCAACTGGGTACATTGAAATTGACCATATTTATAGATACTCACCTTATTTATTAAATGCCTAGTGACCCGCCCTCGCTTCGCTTCGGTTAATGAGAGTTTTCTGTAACACCAGTACATAATCCAGGATATACATAAAAACCTTCCTCAATGGAAACCACATTAAAATCCGTTGTGTAGTTCGAAAGATCTAAGCGTACATACAAACGGATAGTATGTACTAAAGTTGTGTTAGGATTTACCAAAATAATAATACATACGAGTATTGACGACGCGATAGCCTAGTTGGTAGTGACCCTGCCTACGAAGCTAGAGGTCCTGTGTTCAAATCCCGGTAAGGGCAGATATTTGTGTGATGAGCGCAAATATTTGTTCGTGAGTCTTGGATGTTTTCTATGTATTTTAGTATATATTTCTCTATGTAAGTATTTATATCGTTGTCTAGTACCCGTACAAGCCTAGAGCTTAGTTTGGGACTAGGTCAATTGGTGTGACATAGTCCTTTGATATTTATTTATATTTTATGAAAATAAGTTTATTCAATAAAATTCAAGTAAAGATAATTAATCAGAAAACAAACAAACGAAAGAAGTTACAAAATCACTTAAAACTACACTAATCTAACAAACCGCTACCAGTGGGCATTGTTCCTAAAATGCTGGCAGCATTGCCACGTTGAATGAAATACAAAATAACCAATAATAAAAATACAATATAACCAACTAGTTATATATGTCACATTTATAATAACTAATATACAGTAAAAAATAATAATTATTATAATTAATAACTAATGTAAAACCTATTATCTACTTAAAACTAGTATTAACACAACTACAAAAAGAATACCCCCTCTAATAGATCCGTTTTACATATTGCTATTGAAAAGATACTTACAGCCCTTAAAATATAGGACAGACAACAGACAGCTGAGTAAAACGGTTCCTTTGGGCACTAAGGCAAGTTAGCACAAGCGGATGATGATCTTTGCGGAAGTCCTTTGTCCAGCGGTGGAAATGTTCCAGCTGGCATGATGATGACAATGGGTAAGGTCTGTTGCACCAGATAAGCATTATAGTATTTCACAAGAAAAGACGCTACGTGACTCGTGGTCATGCCGTTGGTTACGACGACATAACACCTATTACGTCTGACGTGACAACTAGAGACTGTAGGCTTTTTAATTCAGTCTTATAGAGGCCGTATTCAAAGATGGTTAAAACCTGAATTACCATTAAAAGGGAAAGATTTTTTATACTATTTAGAAGAGAGGCTTAGGGTAGTGATTCTGTAAACAACGTCGGTCGTGCGGTCTGTCGAGTGATACCAAGCGGCGTGATTAAGTAGTCCCGTCAGTGCGAACAAAACACATTGTAGCGCGTGCATTTTCAATTAGGCAGCCTTATACGTTCGACCTATCGTGCTGCTAAATTGACGGGACTACTTAATCTCGCCGCTTGGTATCACTCGACAGTCCGCACGACCGGCATTGTTTACAGCATCACTACCCAGGGCCTCGTATTATACGACGATAAACAACAACAACCACATTGCTGGGTAGTTCTCTCAACAACGACGGTTGGACGGACGAACGAGTGAATGTCCAAGCGGCAAGTTTAAGTAGTCCCGTCCTTTCGAACAAAACATATTTTTGCGCGTGCATTTTCAATTTAGCAGCTTGGTTTCTGCCGATGGATCGAACGTATAACGCTGCTTAATTGAAAATGCACGCGCTAAAATGTGTTTGTTTCGCTCTGACGGGACTACTAAAACTCGCCACTGTTTTTGAGAGAACGACAATCCTGTTGACGTATTATTTGTATTGTTTTTAACTCGGCCGCCATTACTATAATAATAATAATAATAATAATATTTATTTCAAGTCAAATTACAACTCATATATTGTTAGTACTTACATAATTCTTAATCCTAAATGTTAGTACCCTATGCTAATAATTAGGTAGAAGGTGCGTGTAGCTCACAGCAGTGACGCACATAGGGGCAGTCTACCCTGCTCCCTATCAAGTATTTATTACTGTCAAGTATTTAAGAGCTATAAAAACGTTCACAATATGATGAACGATTTATTTAACGTCGTAGAAAACAGATACATATGAAACTGATGCATGTGCTCCTGGTCTAACCTTTCGATAATTTTAGTGGACAGGCGTGAAGGCCAAAAAAACTGAAACTCGAGTTATTTTTACCCAATAGCGGAACTAAATGATCGGAATAGAATCGATTGAGCAACCCAGTCTGCTCCGGCCAGACCGAAGTCGGTAAGCTAGTCTAGACGGAGTCATAACTCATAAGTCTCATAACTTGCATCTTTTCTTTGTGTGACTCATTCCAAGGGCGGAGCAGGTAGTTTTGATGGAGTAGACAAAGGTTGGATTTATACGTATATTTAGATTGTGATTTATCATTGAAATAGTTTGGGCAGACGAGTTCTTAAACGTAGATTTTGCGGTAGTACTCATAGATCTTCAATAATTTAAATATGAGAATTATGAACAAAGAAATAAGACGATTCGTCCTTCTTTCTTCTGATTTATTCGTTTCATTTAAATTTGTAGGTATTTAAGGGTACTCGCCTGTATTGAGTATTCAAAGGATGTGTATATAACCAGATTATTATTGTCTGTACAGGGTGTTTCTATTCACCACTATGTCGCAGAAACTTAAATTTTTCACCGTTAATGTTATTATAATTAACATTTTACACACGTGCGAGTTGCATAACACGTAATTACCCTAGGGTCTACCGCAGTTAATGAAAGTCATAAATAGATCCACGCGTAACTTTATTGATTGCAGATCTGTGGATCCATTGTGAATAGAGTACGCGTCGTGATCTCAATGAGCACAGGATCGATTGAACGATCAAACGTAATTAGTCTGGTATAATATAGGTTTGTTTACGTTATCGTTTGGAACCTATTGACTCATGAGAACGACGCAGTTCTGCAGGAAAACGTGTCAATATTACAGTCAAGTGTAAAAATATGAACTTATCGCTACATATTTATGAGCGGATTCTTTCGATACTTTTTTTGATTTGACTGTACCATTTGCCGACCTTCTTAATATCAGGGGACAATGTCACACCAATTGAGCTAGTCCCAAACTAAGCTCTAGGCTTGTACTATGGGTACTAGACAACGATAATCATACTTATATAGAGAAATATATACTTAAATATATAGAAAACATCCATGACTCAGGAACAAATATTCGAGCTCATCACACAAATATCTGCCCTTGCCGGGATTTGAACCCAGGACCTCTAGCTTCGTAGGCAGGGTCACTACCAACTAGGCTATCGCGTCGTCAGTTCTTAGTTTAGTAGATAGTAACTGCCCTCAAAAGTATTGGTCCCGGGTTCAATCCCGAGTATTTTGAGGTTCCTACTAAGAGTATAATAATATGTTCGCGATAGTAAGTACATAATACCAAAAAGTACTCCGGAAATTTTTAGTATGAATAAAATTCAAACCCTGTTTTAAGACTTCCATGTTAGTATACACGCAGCAAACAAAAGACTGTGGGTATTGTTAAGAGACAGCACACAAAGGGCCATCGGACCTTTGGCCGACCGCCAACCCGCCGGACAATGCGGAGTTAGGTTGTTATGAGTAACAGGATTGGCTTGGCTAGTATAGTCGCCAAATGCAGAAAAGCATATAGGGTTCTTAAAATGTCTGAACACACTCTAACAAGTTTGAGGTTTTTGAGCACCCTATATGTTTCGATAGCATATTTAATGGCATATGTACAGTCAACGTAAAGTAATTTCCTTAAGACGTTGATTAATTGATTGATTATACATAAATACAATATTCAAAACTTACGGGAAAGTTACATCGATACGTTTTATCAATAATTTAGTTGAGAAGTAAATAAATAAAATCAAACCAAACGAGCTACAACTTCAGTCACAGCTACCCTCTTTTAAAAATATCACCAGTTTCTATTTCTACAAATGGTCGTTTAAATAGAAGAACAAAACGCCCCCATATTCATACTACCCTTTTAATAAAAAAAGACGCATCTACTACATAAACCCAATAATGTCAGCATTCTAATTAACAACAGAATAAAGTTCAAATTGCTTTAAACAATTTTTGTAATTATACCCTTTTATTAACGATACAACATTCGAAACAAATGTCTGTAATAGGTTCCCCGATTCTCCGTGGGAACACGTTATTGTTCATACTTCGAATAGTTTTTAAAGCACCCCTTATAATGCATTCGATACCATCAGCTACAATTTATTAGCGATTTTAATACGGCAAGAGTGTCACCGGGTTTTAATGTTATAGGCGTTCGTCGCCCGTGACGCAATGATGGGCCATAAATCTTCAAATATTACTATTACGGGCGCTGATTATGAAAATATAGTATGAGGGTGCTCAAAATTTTGTTTATTGTAAAATTAAAGGCGTTTGAATGGGCACATTACAAAGATGTGAAAATTTGATTGACTTTGTGTTAGGGTACCGTAAAACTACACAACCATGTTCCTACCTAGCCTGCAACAAAAGTCCAATTTTAATTATTATAATGGTGCTGGGTATTATGAACAGTTTGCCCTAAAATCGATTGCCCTAAACTCCAGCTACGAGTAAGCTAAAGCTATCATATTTATAGAATAATGTGATAAATTGTGTAGTTTTTCTGTACATGTTTAGGTGAGAAAAATATTTTAGTACTTACAAGCAAAGTACTAACGTCACTACCACAGATCCTACTAATATCATGAATGCGAAAGTTTACCTATATGTGAAGTTTATGTCTTATGTGTGAGTCTTGGATGTATTCTATTTATATAGTATACATATATATTTTTATATTAGTAGTTATATTGTTGTCTAGCCCCATAGCACAAGCCACCAGCTTAGTCTTGGACTAGAGGTAAAATGGGGCGATCATTTAGAGCCCTCTATTAGCTGATCGACCGTTTATTTGCTGTAAGTAAGTATGTCCGCATCTTGTTAGGACTAGATCGCAAATACGACCAGATCGCTTTGCGACTACATCTCAAAATCCGCGTTGCAAAATTACCACTTCGTTTCTGTTACTAGTCAGTTTACGTTCGATAGGTTAGGTACTTCAAATGCCCGAAGGGCAAATTGGCCACATATAGGAGCTCCGCTATGCGGGGCTCCGTCGTCATAGCTAAAACATACATAAGATGCGATCTAGTCGTTTTTGCTACCTATAGACCTATCGAGATGTGAACCTAAAGCTTCTATTCTATTCTATTTATTTCAATATGCCCCGCACTCATACAATAGCAATTCCAAAGCTGCTGTTGCGCTGCTATTAAACTATAGGAGTAAGTTTTAAGAGCCGCGCGCGCACGTTTTAATATAGATGCAAACGATAGGATAATATTATAACAGCTAGCTCGTTGCATCGCAGTTGCATAATAAGCAGTGAATGACACAGAGTGCCCGCTGCATAAAGAACATTGTTTTAGTTGAAACGTTTATTATAATCTAGGAAATACAATTGGAAATAAGTGCACTTTGAGGATTACTGTTTCTTTGTTTAGCGATAACAATTAACAGATAATTATTATAATTGAACTTTCGAATTCGTAACCGCGTTTTTTTTGCAACATTTAGCTACTGTGACATGTTTTGTTTATCCTCCTGCCTAAACCTTGTATAAAACTTGTAAGGTTATCTGGAAGAGATTCCTTAAAGGGATAAGTTCGCTTTTGTACATACCTTTTGTTTGTTATTCCTGCTTGTACAATAAAGTATTTATTATACATACAAACGTATTTTTAGTGCCTTAATATAACGCAACCAAAATTGTGGACTGTTATTACATAATTTGTATTGGTACAACTAGTACTTACTTTAAATACTTGCAGTTTAAAGCCATTTCCTTTATCGTTTTTATTTGGTAATGATAAACCATTTTTGAAAGGCCGTAGCGCCATAACGAGACCAAAATGTTGGTCAGTTTTTGCATATTCCACATAAGCACAACTAGTGGTTAAAAAATGACTGACTGCTGAGTTTCTTGCGGCGTTTCTCAGCAGTGATCTCCTCTTGGGAAGCGCTGGTAGATTCTTGACGTGTAAAAGTGCCCGTGCGGCCTACTTACTGAATAAATGTCTTTTATCTGTTATCTTTATCTCTAGTACTTACTTTGTGTACGAGATTCAGCCATTTACCTTTTTGATTTTACGTTTTTGTGCCGCCATATGTAGATAACAGCGCAGGCAGAGCGACATATTTGGCATCAGAGGCCATTTATTCTGTCAACCTAGAATACTACCTCTCAGGGATCGTTCCCAGATCTGTTGTGACCTAGTCTATGAGTTTACATCGCAATATCATAATTTCATAGAAAAATCCAATCGATAATGACATTTACTGCTATCATTATGATTTATTCATCGGATTAGGATTTATCATAAGTGGATTGCGTAGATAAAGACACAATCAAATTGATAGCCATTACGAGGTAAAACAAACGTTCTCAGAAACAATGCGTGGGTGAAAGGAGATTTGGAAACTAGAATAGCGGGTAATTACAGGTTTTTAGGGAACCTTCACTTTTACGTAGGCCAATATTAGAGTGGTGGAAATAATCTGTATAGGTTTCGAAAGCTTTTACATGCCATATTAATTTATTTACTCTGTCCAATTGCATTATCTACCAGTAAAAGTACATGTAGACTGCTTTATACGACGAGGTGATATGCTTATCCGTACTATGCTTACATACTTACATACATTAAATCACGCCTGTTTCCCAGAGGGGTAGGCAGAGACCACTTCTTTCCATTTGCTACGATCTTGAAAAAATTCTTTCGCTTCTTCCACATTCATTCATCGAGTCATGCACGCACGTCGGTTTCGGGTACTTAAGATTCGGCCCTTTTCCAGTATTTCTCCGATTTGACTCGAAAAAGTACGCCTAGGGCGGCCCCTTCCGACCCGTCCACTCACTTTCGATCTGTATATCTCTTTCGTCAATCTTCTTTCATCCATACTATGCTTATTTTCAGCGAAAAGGGGCTTGAACAAGTAGGAGTATTTTATGAAAAAAATATACCCCCCTGTAGAAATGTAGGTACTCATATCGAATTATCGACCATCCTGTATATAAACCGAGTCATTACACCAAGGCTCTATTCTACTCGGTAAACCCATATTGCTTTCAAAACGTTATCGTCTTTTCTCAATTCGGCTGCCATCACTATTAACTATATAGGATGTATCGTACGATAACATGTCAAAAGCGATATGGTTTTACCTATTAGAATAGAGCCCCAGCTTAACTCGCAACAAGACGAAACCTAGAGTAGACCTTTTTAGTACGAAGAAGTCGCGGGAACAACTATACTTAAGTTTGAATACATTTGTGTATTACAGCTTGTCTTATTATAAATCAAACGCCAGGGAGCCTTCAAACCCTAAAGCTAAGGACTCTCTCAGACGCCTTTCTTTGTCTTTGCTTAAGTTGACGCTTGAAATTTAGACGACAATCAAGTTTTGTATAAAGACCGCAACACTTGACCTATACAATTTGCGATTCTGATTGACTTTGTAAAAGAGCAAAATGGCGAAAATATTACGTACATATAGACTTTATCTCCTTATTCATAACACAATAAACCTAATTTAGTATGTTAATGACAGATAATGATTATAGCATATTTAAGGCACGAAAGCTATTGCGTGTTTATGAAAAAAAAGTAAATAACAGGGTTATATTGCATTATTAAAAGATAAATCAATCAAATCACGTGGTGAACAGCCAATCAAAGCTGTTCGGTCTCACTCTAACGTATCTGTGCTCTGCTTCTATAGGCTGACGAACTATATCACGTGGTTTTGTTTACATTTAGTTAAACACCTACACAAATGGAGTATAGATCGTTGCCACTTCGCTTGCGAGGCCGAGGATATAGTTTAAAACACTTATTTCCAAACTCAGACTCTCGCTATTGTAGTATAAATGTATTTATTATTAATTATAAGTAAGTTACAGGAAGAAAAATAAATAGTTTCACAAAAAAACACTTTTATGTACATCAAGTATCTATAAAGGCGAGCCTATCTCTTGTTAACCTTGGAATGACTTATTTTATATTAGCGCTAGATCAAGTAATAAGTATTATCATGTTAATCCTATTACATTAATATTAATATCATGAATGCAAGAGTTTACATGTTAGTTTGTTACTCCTTCACGCTGGACGCATTTGGATGAAAATTTAAATAGATATACCTATTTAAAACCTTGGATTAACATAAAGGTTACGCGGACGAAGTCGCGGCGAACAGTTTGTTTTACTTATCTCACAGAAATAGATTATAATATGGAATAGCAGATAGGCTACTTTTTTAACCCGGAATATTGGTTAGTTCCCGGGGGTGTAGCGATAAACAATATATGCGGACGAAGTCACGTGCAAAATCTAGGTACCTAAGTAATAAGTGTTTAAAGAAAAACCGAATTTTGAGTTTCTTGCGACAGCAGATCCTTTTGAGCAGAAGACTGCTTTTGGGAAGTATTTATTATTTTTATCCATGTACTAATTCTAAAGTGTAACCATAATAATTATTAAAGAACTGTTATTACCATTGCAACGCTCATTATAGAATTGTTTCCACGCTTCGGTTACGCTTTGGTATTTTGATACCATAAACGATATTAATATTATTGGTTTATAGTAAGCCAGTAGAAAAAAAATAATTGAATTTGTCTGCATTCTAAATATCGTTATACTTAGCTTGATATGAAATACCAATGAATCATAGCTATCGACGCCATTAAGGTGTGGGCACTTCATCATAGTAATTGCCGATTACCGAGCCGTACAATAGGCTGATGCATTACTTGTGCAAGTGCATTGGATTGTAGACAATGTTGCACATGCACATTTGAATATGACCTTTTGGTTTGAGTGGGTGGTTTTAACCCGTGACGCAAAAAGAAGGGTGTTACTCGTATAAGTTTGATGTGTTTATCTTTGTATGCCTGTGGCATCGTAGCTCCTAAACGGATAGAGCGATATTGATTTAGTTTATTTTGTTAGAAAGATGAGTTAATCGAGTGTTCTTAGTTTTTTTTAAATTAAAATCCTTGAAGCCGATACCTATCAAAAGTTATGAGCTCTAATTAATTTGGGATTTGGGAAATATTACAAAAAAGTAATTAAAATGCAAAATGGATGAATGTGATTCAGTCTTAAATATAACATAAAGTATAGAATGCAGGAAGTCGAATATCATATTTCTTTTTATGGTTTTAAGAGCAACACTAATAAAGGTCGACGAAGCAATCAATTTTCATACATTTTATGGCAGATTTAGTGTCATACCACCCACCCTACTAGGAGTTAATAATATAAAACGTTTTCATTTCAAAAAGTAAGTCGTATTAAGTCGTATTAATGTAAGTGGTGAGCTCTCTAGGGAGAGAATTCCAATCACTTATTTTTCGTTTAACTGGACTTACAGGTTAACAAACTGACAAAAACTCCAACAAGAAAGACACGAATAGGGATACGGAACCAGTAATGGTCAAGGATCAATGATGGATACTTGAATTTTATTTTATAGAAGGTAAAGGTTATTACTTATTACATTGTTTTGCAAGAATCAATTTAGGACCTATAAAATTTGAATTAAGAGTGAATTGTCCATCAGCAGTGCTGAGTTTTGCATCAACAAATTAAATTCTTTAATCTTAATTACAATATATGCTTTTTTTATAGAAAGTCGATTTCTTATAAATGTGGAAAGTAAAAATATTTTGAATAATGCAAAGGTTTTTCGTTAACGGCGACACCTTTGTTTACATTTTCTCTGTGGGAATAAAAATCAGACCTTAGAATTGGGCGACATATATTGAGGCCGATTTTGGGAAATTGTTAGATATCTAGTAAAGTAAGGTACCTAACCAAAAACACTTCTACAAAAATGTGACTACGAGAGTGATTCGGAACAAACGCTCAAATAATGACCCGGTTATGTGTTTGACCTCTATTTCCGCTCGTAACTTCTCAACGGCTCAACAGATTTTGAAGAATGATACGTAATTAGGTTCGCCTTAATGGCGCGAATGCCGCTGGGCATAAAGTACTTAAAAAATGGAGGATTTAAATTTATAATTTGTTGCATATCACATTACAATTCTAGGTGGAACAAACAGGACGAATGTGACACGAGAGGGCTATATTTATATAATAACTAATTTATGTCTCTTACAATGATCAAAATATTTTATTCTCTTTCAACTATATGTTACTGCACTTCTTAATATAACGTAACTAACTACGTGGTTTTTCGAAACTTTCATTTATATAATCGTTTTAATTTGTATGTGTGATTTATTTTATGCGCTTTGATGTTTTTATATCGACGACAATATCAATAAAATACAGTCGGATTTCTAGTTTGCTTTTGTTTCGTGCCGTACAACGTACTCCAATGATCTTAAACCAATCGATAACCCAAATCAAATCATGTTTACATAACTCCCAATCTCAAACAAGTGGTTCTGTCAAAGGCACGGCACCATCTCCATGCCAACGGCTCACAAACGCGTCTACCTTGTATAAAATCCATTGATTGCGGGCACCGAATCTGTTAATAAGGACGTCCCTTTTATCCCTGCCCTTTGTTGGTAAAAGCCGACCCGAACGAGATGTCTCTTAAGATAACCAATCCAGAGGTCAGCGGGCGTCTCTGCAAATCGCTCGGGTGCTCATAATGACTTCTTTGTTGTCTCGATCGTGAATTAAGGACAAGTATTGGTTTCTCGTTTCCGAGAAATGCAATGGCGGAATGGTTTTTACAAATTCCGCGCTAAAGAGTCCTCTTTGGAGTCTATTTTGTATGGAAAGCTAAGAATTTGGCACGGAATGAGTAAAGGATAACACTTTTCCTCGAGTTGATAATGAAATTGAAGGTTGCTTTAGGATTCGGCCGCCGGTCCTTCGCTGTAACAACTGATACGGAAAGACCACATTATAATGTAATGATATTAAGCCTTTGTAACCAGAGAATGGTTTTTGTCCATTTATGACTGAACAAACAGTTCTCGTATGACTGTTAGCTATTGGAAGGTAACAAGATTCGTAAATGACCGGTTAATTACTGTTAGCCAACGGCTTATTTAAAAAAAAAAGTTGTTTGGAGACGGTATCATAAGATAAGGTGCAAAAAAACCTTGCAATTTCGAGGCAGTTTAAGGGACAGAGATATAATGAGACCTATAGGTTTATCCCTTTTAATACGTGGGAACTGGATAGGTTTGAAGAGCTCTTCTCTGTTGAGAATGAATGTACGTACCTAAATTTTATTTATCTTTTAACGCATTGACACTACGCATCAAAAATCCGTACAAATAATAACAATAGGCTATGATTAATCTACACATAAGTAAGTCAGATTATTGCTGTTAAAATGAGAGCTTTGAGAAGAGAAAACGATTAAAAATAGCGAGATACGAGAAAGATGTGGATTGAAAGAAGATGTAGTGACAAAGATCGAAAAGAGTACGCTAAGATGGTTTGGTCATTTAGAAAGGATGGTCGAAAGAAGAGGTATGGCAAGCGAGAGTGAGTGGAGATATCGATAGGGGACGCCTTAGACGTACAAACAGTGATCAGATTCGCGATGTACTGAATAAGGGCCAAATCAAAACCCGACGTAAGAGCATGAAGAGGTTGATGAATGTAGAGGGAGCGAAAGTTATATGGTGAGACCAGAGCACCTGGCGTTCCATAATCTCTGCCTACCGCATTGGGAGACAGGCATGAGGGCATATATAAACAGAGTACTTATTGTGAACATTCTATAATAACTCTAATCAAATAGAACAAACCCCGATATAGCCATTGAACGTCGTCGCCATTTCGACTGAACAATGCACGCTATTCTCGTCTCTATTGCTCGATATCCGAAATGGATCAGCTATAAATAGAATGGCAACACAAGTCCGTCGAAAATAGCGCAGTTCCGATGCAGGCGGGTATTTCTACACCGGACCGCAAACCGCAGGTGTTCAGCTTGACAAAATGTGGATAAAGCATCCGTCACTCTCGTACGTATACGTGTCAAAAGTTACGGATGTTTTATCCACACTTTATCACGCGATAAAGGCAGTCATACTAGGCCTCCTACTCGTCAGACTACTATGGCACGAGGCACGATATGTAGAAATGAAAAGTCCTGAAACATCAATCGAAACCTTGAGACTGCAATGTCCGCAATGTTAAGACTCTGAATGCGTTGCCAACCCTGAGGACTAAGACGGAAAGCCTCTATGCTAGTAATTTCTAGTGCTTGGCGGTAGGATGGATGGATGGTGGTCAAGTGACTACATTGGGTTTGTTGTTGTTTCGTAGTTTAAAATGTAGATCACGTTAAAAATATGCCGATACATAATTTGTTCAATCATCAATCAAACAATCATTTATTTAATTGCAGAATACAGTACACAAGATGTTACAGTCAATTTTAAATAATAATAATGTTGTCCAATGTATCCAGCCTGCAAGCAAACGTGCAAACGTGCGTTTGTTGAGTGAACCAGATTATTATAATTCCAAATTACAACCTTGGTCAAGCTCAAGCTTCTCGACACTAATACCAAATAACCAAACTGCATGTATATGAATCGCATTAATTTACACGTGAATCGTAATTCAATTCACGATCAATTTACATTCATTAATATATAGGACATTAACAGAAGTCCGGTCATCGACCCCAGTCAGCTGTTCGACTGTACGCTAATATCAGATATTAATTGTTTATTTATGTGTATGGAAATAAAGCTGTGTTTGTATGATTACATTGTGTGGTCAGTCAGTGTTTGTATAAGAGGTATGTTGTTTACTTTTCCGCATTCCAAACAAGTGAGAGTTTATCGTATGATAGTTAATTAATTAGCTATTAACATATTTATCAGAAAGACAGATTGGAGCCGTATATTGGCTGAATAATTACGTTTATTATTCGATATTTATTTGCGAATTGGAGTCTTAAAACTAGATCGTACAAGTAATTAATGCCCTCGCTTCGTTTCGGTTTATGATCCTACTAATATTATAAATGCGAAAGTTTGTGTGTGTTAGTTTGTTACTCTTTCACGCTGCAACGGCTGAACGGATTTGGATGAAATTTGGAATGGAGATAGTTTATACACTGGATTAACACAATGGCTTTTTTTATCACGGATAATTTAAAAGTTCCGGTTTTAAAGGTCGCGGGCAAAAGCTAGTTAAAGATAAAACCCTCCAGAAAAAAAAAATCTAACTGCCGATGAAAATCGCATCAAAATCCGGGACGAGTTAGCTTATATTCAGACAGACAGACAGTATTACCCGTTGCACTTTGGCATATAATATTAGTGAGAAGTATGTATAGGTTTAAAAAGTTGTCAAAACCATTTTAGGAAAGGCTTATTCCCTGATCAGATTCGGCTGACATGAAGATGAAAGTATGCCAAATAAATTCTAAGGATTAAGCCGTTTAAATAAAGTCGATTATTAATATCATAGGTCGCCATACTTGCTTCGAAAGCTGATATAACCTCTTCAACACGACACAATACAACAATGGAGTTATCAACTCAAAATCAAAAGCGATTTCTAGTTTCAAGTCTGTCAATACGTCTGTCGTTCTGTCAATCGGCTTCGATTGTTGCGTTACGTGACCAGTCGTCGATGGCGTGACAGTCGAACGTTACAAATGTCAATATTATAATCGAACATAAGGAATTTAATGAAAGTTTTACTAAAGTAGCTGTGTCATGGAATAAAGTTGCATAGTTAAATCACTCTAGCGTTGAATCCGTGTGGAACACAGACCCACGATATAACTGTGTCACAGTGACGTTATGATTTAACTCGTAAGAAGTGTCATCAATTGTTTTATAATGTCACTATTGCACCGTTCTATGGTGGGTCAGGGTTCCACTGGGCTGATACTCGTAGTACCTACTCGCGAAGTCATTTGGTGCTTTTATGTGGCAAGGAGAAGGCAAACGAGCACCCAGGCCACCTGATGCTAAATGGGATCTACAATCTTAAGACTGCAATCCTTAGTCTTCATTGCAGTCTTCGGAGTTGTCATGAGATGGACTAAGATTAATCGCCTCTAAGCTAGTAATTTTAATGGTTATTTTCAAGGTACGGTCTGTTCCCGCTTGCCTTTTCTTTCTGCCTTTTGTTTCGTGTTTCGACCTATAATGAAGCTTAAACATGTGTCTAAACTAAACCGTTGCTAAACAAAGTACACAAAATAATAATTATTACAAACAGGATGATACAATACACGTGTACACGACGATTAAGCAATACGTTTACCTATTCCGCAAATGGCGAAAGCAGTCGAGGGTAAATGACTTCGTGGCGGCGTAAAATTACCGTGACACAATTCTACGGAGATGCTATTTTCTCTGATTTACTTTGGCAATACGTTTTAACCTTAAATTGTATCTCTTTACACAAGTACAAATCGTTTATTTACCAAAATGGTTCCTATTATTTTATCATTACGCAGAAGTTTCATATCATCGAAGGCATTTTCTCGCGGCACGTGTTGGTTTTTTGATAGTTGAACGTCTAACCTTACCTATGGAATTAATGTTTAAGATATCTTAAAAACATCATGGTTCCTAGAAAATAGCGTTCAATAACATGATATAAACGATAAATTGAAATTCGATGAAACGATGGGTTACCATACCGCCAAAAACATCTTACAACAAGACTGAGTCTGTATCTTGGACGCCTGCTAGTGCAATTAACAAGTTGGACTACGTACCAAGTAGGTAATTTTAATTACTATAGAGGCAACATTCAAAATCCAACATAATCATTCAGTAAACTGGCCACATAAGGGCTCTTTTACAAGTCGGTAATACGGACTGAACCTACTTCTTAGCGATTAAGACAAGACCATCACATAAATAAACACGTAGAATGAACGAGTTTTCTGTTGATTACTGGGTCGCTTGACCAACCATTGTTGTCTATCATGCTGTCTTGTGGTAACTGTGTAATTTTATGGGATAAAGAGTAGCCAATGTCACCCTAGGGCTCTCGCCCGGTCCCTAATTGGTGCCTCTTCCGGCCAGTTGTTAAAGAATGCAGTCGTCCCGCTATTTAGGCCTGTCCCGTCTACGTCGCCCATTTTGCAGCACCCACTTGGTAACGCTAGCCCAAAGAACCAAGTGCCAGTAATTCTGCCTAATTAAGAACGCGGTAAAATGTGTGTTTTACTCTCTGATGCGACTTAAATTCGCCGGTTAATGAACTGCATCGAGTTGGAAATTGAACGCTTAAGAGGGTCACATCCCAACCCAATCCCAGTGGACTATGCGTGTTGGAGAGCATTGTGTTACGGAAGTGATATATTCTTTTACCACCTAAGTGCGCTCCATGGCCCGTTGGCAAACCTTTGGTTTTAATTCCATTCGGTGACCATGTTGAGGCACTGCAGGTTCTGACATGCATGATACACATGTCGGCGAGATGAGACTTGAGTGACAATGGTTCCCCTTCATCGAGTTCTCTCTCTATTTGTTTATTTAAGATCCAAGCTCTTGTCGGTGGAGTAATCGGCAACCGCTTCGGTCTTCTGTCAACTGCATTCTGGTAAGACGTGATCTAGACTTTTTTACCTGCTCAACATTAATTTCTCCTTGGTATTTCCAAACAGGCAGACCTATCCTTCCTTCTCTATTAGATACCTTCTAAAGTTGTTTTCGACTTGAATTATGTAATACATTTCGAACAATATAATTTTCATAGAAAGGCCTTAATTAATACACAACTGTCGTATATAATTATAATCCTAATGAATAAGCATGCCCTCACGTAGCGGAGGGTCTTATTTGGCTTTGCCGTAACAATGGACTCATCGTACTGTGACGTCGGTTCACATAACGACTGGTTGCTAACGCCATACTTATCTTACTATTATACTATTACGACGATAATAAATATGTTGTGCGCAATTA
Source organism: Acleris laterana (assembly GCA_963966035.1). Taxonomy (NCBI): domain Eukaryota; kingdom Metazoa; phylum Arthropoda; class Insecta; order Lepidoptera; family Tortricidae; genus Acleris; species Acleris laterana. The sequence continues at coordinate 10,895,864 of OZ014462.1, read as the reverse complement.
AAGAGCATCCATGGACGGACGTTTATTTATGGCATGAACTTATTGAATACGCAAAAGTACACACGCGCTTTGTAATATTATATTTTTTCCCTCACTGGGTATAATGAAAGGAAGCAAACAAATGGTTATTCGTACAAATTTATTTGATTTAAACGTTAATCAATTTAGGGTTTGTTGTTGTTTGGTCGATGACGCTTTAGGTAGGTATTATAAATTTTGATATGGTGGGCGAATATAAAATTGAGTGATGGATCGCTTAGCTGCGGATGTGGTCGAGTCGTGTGGCGCAGGGGCGCCACTACGCTGACACGTGGGCACCTCGCCGGATGTACTGGCGTGGCCTATCTCTAGGCCCGTACAAAGCACCTCCTGGAATGGTCCGGGAGTAGGGGTAAGCGACCAATGCGCAGGCAATGCAGAAGAAGTTAATTAGATAGGTTGAAAGGGTTAATTTAGAATGCGGCATGATGCTTCTGGAGGTGACTCAGCAGTTCGCTAGGCATAAGAGACAGCCTCATGGTTTATAGCCGGTGCAAGAAGGCATTAAGTGTTCAAACGCAGGTTAAATTTAGTAAAACACCATTAGATCCTTGCAGGATAATTCAAATAGTTCACCGTGCGCGGCGTGCGTGTTCCAAGCAGGTTTTGCTGGATATGTTTAGCAAGGGAATAGAAGTACGAGACAGACATGACGTGGCACAGAAGTTATAACCTCAAAACCTTGCAAAATAAGTAAAGGGACTGACCTGTTGGAGGATTATGGCCTTGCTTACGGTTTGTGTTAACCAATGTCAACTCCGGAACGCCGTAAGATCCGTTGTAGGACGTGGCACAAGTGCTCTTTGGCGTACTCCGCCGGTATTCAGTAAAAGCTGAAATATGAACATCACTTTAGGTAAACACTTGACACACAACACGGCTTCGAAGATAGAAAGAACGCTAAGCACTTACCTTCGTTGTAATAATAGCCACGTAGGTAATAGGTTATGTAGTAATACTACGTGGACTGCCGGTAACTGGAATATAAGAATGCGTGGTCAAAACCGACACGATACACAATAATAATTCAAGACACTTCAAGCCAACGTCGAAACACTTACAAGGGAAGGAGATATGGTAGGTAATTCTCCAGTATTAAATAAATAGATGTAGTTAGCTCGCCGGCTTATTAGAAAAAGAAAGCCCCCGATCCTGACTTGCCCAAATCGATATCTAGATCAATACCACTTTCCAAATGTTGTAAACCTCCACATATCGGGGTAAAAACCAAACGTCAACACGGGTACAGATAATAGTGAATATTTACTTAAAGGTAGCAAACTCGGGTTTCCGTCTGTCATTAAATATGCTGGAACCCTGAAACGACTGAGGAATTAAAAGGAAGACTAAAGCTGGACTACATAAACAATTTTGGAAATAAATATTTAAAACAATACTAATACAGTGCCCTGGGTTTACTTACTAACGAGGAGATCAAAACATGACCCTTGCAACACCGGGTGCATGTGCCACAGATTCAGTAGTTTTTCGACACAGGTCCACTAGTAGTTGAATTCACCATAGATTATAAGATAAATTTAAGATACCAACTTAACAAGTTGACAAGAAGTGGAATAAATTGTGCATCGGTGAGACGTTAATTCACGCCTAAAAATTATACATTACATACCCCCTCAACCAGGAGAATTTTACGAAGAGACTGAAAGAGGAAAATTCCAGCTCGCCCTCGAGCTGAGTACACTCATAACTACAACACTAAAATCAGGTAAATCCCCTGACACTTTGACGAGGACTCCCGGCCCAGAATCACACGTCCTGCAGTACCTTGGCATCAATTGAGTCCGCGCGGCCGACGCTGGAAACAACTGCGTCGAGGCCTACGGTAACTGCAGTAGAGTAGTAACTAGAACTAGCAGTTACAGGTTACTAGACGAAATCAAAAATAAAAGGAATTTAAAAAAAATGCGCTAGATCAACCGTTATGGCAAGAACGGTAAGAATCCACAAAGTATTGTAAGGTATAAAACGACGAAGCAACCATCCAGGTATCTGAGTCACTACCCGCTCAGTAACGGTACGTGTAGGCTTTATGTCACGAACCGCATCAGTGAAAAGGCTTATTTAGGCCTAAGATGGTGCTGGTACGCAAAAACCAAAACATTGTGTGAAGAAGAGAAAGAGAGAAAAAAAAACGTGTTTGAAAAGGAAAAGAGTTAGTAAGAAAAGCAGAAGAGAGAAGATGCGTCCCATATCGCAGTTATTGTAGAGTCACCACCCGCTCTGAAAAGAAACTGTTTAGGCTTCCTTAAGGTGTCACAATCCGCACCGGTGTAGGCTTATTCCTGCTGGATGGGGTCCAGGAAGAATCGCTTAAGCTACTAAGTAGTAAAAAAAAAATCGTACCCGCAAGTCAGTACAAAAAAAATACTTTCCATTCAGAAATCATTCCATGTTTAATCCAACGCCCAGGACAGTTGTTATCGATCCATAAATTTACCTTACAGTCCGGGGGTTATTATAGTAATTTAGTTGATTTGTAATATTAGTTATATTAGGTAGCGTTGGCTGAAACTGGCTTACAGTCTTTTATGTGCCATTTTCCCAATCGCTTCCCATTTTCATCCTCCAGTTCGTATACTAAGCGGGACACCTTCCTTATCACGCGGCATTTTTCATACTTAGGGGCCAGCTTTGCAGCAAAATATCTGCCCGCGTTGCTCTGCTTGTATGTTCGTTTCCACACTTCATCACCTACATTGAATTCTATGTCACGTCGCTTCTCATTGTAATACTTGATGTTACGATCGTGAGCTTTATGCAATAAATCTCTGACAGTTGGATAAGTTTCTTTTAGTACCTTTATCTTATCAAAGTAATCGCGCCTAGAAGCGAATATGATCTCCTCTACAGCTTCAGAGTCATTGTAGATAGTACCATCAGGAACCGCTTCACGTCCGTGAACTAGTAGGAATGGAGTGAACGAGGTAGACTCGTTTACTGAGGTATTTAAAGCAAACTGGATTCTTGAAATATTAATATCCCACGTACGATGATCTGATGCGACAAAAGTAGAGATCGCAGTCACCACAGTTTTATTATAACGTTCTACTGTGTTAACTTGGGGACAATAAACTGGGGAGTAGTGTAATTGGGGAATGTTGTAATTAGCAAATAACTTTTGAACGTCACCGCCAGTAAAATAGGATGCATTGTCCGCAATGATAGTTTGCGGAATGCCGTGTACCATAAATACATGGTTTTCCAACCTCTGAGAAATCACTTTTCCGGTTGCGCGGCGCATTGGAAACAGCATACAGTACTTGGTAAAGCAACAAACTACCACCAACAAGTACGTATTTAATTGTCTTGAAGGTGGTAAGGGTCCGACTAAGTCTAAACTTATGCACTGAAACGGACGACAGCAAATTTTGGCGCTTCCCATGAAACCGGGGGTCGGCTGTTGACTGTGCTTATACGCTGCACACGCAGTACAATTAGCGACAAACCTTACCACATCTTGGTACATGCCTGGCCAGAAGTAGCGGAGTTTGAGCCTTTTGTAAGTTTTCGCCGTACCTAGGTGGGCTGCTGTAGGGACCGAGTGATTAGCGTGCATTATCTCATCGCGGAAATCCATAGGGATAACCTCCTTCCATTCGAATTCGGATATTAAAATATTTTTAATTTTTGTATACCGATAAAGGCGACCGTCTTTTAATTGGAAATTAGGCACCGACCCCTGGTTGGCCTCACATTTCTTATAAAGATTTAAGTACCACTCATCCGCAATGGTGCTGGTGTTGATCAAGTGTACCGGGACTGCTCTTGATAAGGCGTCCGGCACGACATTTTCTGAACCACGACGGTGCTCGACAACGAAGTTATAAGGAGAAAGGCGGCAACCCCATCTCTCGAGGCGTCCTGTAGGATTTTTAAGGTTAAGAAACCATTTTAAACTCGAATGGTCCGTTATTATTTTAAATTGACGATCCCCTTCGAGATACGGCCTAAAATGTTCAACAACATTGACGACAGCTAGGGCTTCTCTCTCAGTGGCTGAGTAGTTCCTCTCCTGCGGCGTAAGTGAACGACTGTAGTACGCCAGGGGGTGCTCTTCACCGTCGAAGTCCTGTGTCAAGGTTCCACCAATTCCGAAGTCTGACGCGTCGCAATGTACCGCGAATGGTCTAGAGAAGTCTGGACAGGCCAGAACAGGTGCAGTTGTCATGGCTACCTTCAGTTCACTAAAAGCTTTGTCCGCTTCTGGTGACCAACGAAAAGGTGGAGCGCCTTTCTTGGTTGAAGTTAATTGATTAAGAGGCCCTGCTATGTTGCTGAAGTTCTTAATAAAACGACGGTAGTAAGATGCAGTACCGAGAAAACGCTTGACATCTTTTCGAGATGTCGGTATAGGGAAGTCGACAATTGCTCTGACTTTGTCAGGATCTGTACGTAAACCGTATTCATCCACCACAAAGCCTAAATATTTAAGTTGATTACGGAAAAAATTACATTTTGATAAATTTATAGTAAGGTTAGCGTAGCGAAGACGTTCCAGTACTGTACGTAATAAGGTAAGATGCTCACTGAACGTCTCGGAAACTATTATGATGTCGTCTAGGTAAATAAAGATACGACCACTGTACTCCGGACCAAATAGGATGTCCATCAGGCGTTGCTGTGTGGCCGGCGCGGAAGTTAGGCCGAAGCACATGACTTTGAAATGGAATAAGCCACGAGCAGGAACTGTAAAAGCGGTCTTCTCCTTGGACGCCTGTGAATCAAGACCTATTTGCCAAAAGGCTGATTTTAAGTCTAACGAGGATAAAAATTTAGCATTTCCGAGTTGGTCAAGTATCTGGTTAATTAAGGGTAAAGGGTAAGCATCGTGTTTCGAGACCTCGTTCAATTTCCTGCTGTCTAGACAGAATCTAAGGGAACCATCCGCTTTAGGTACCATAGTTACCGGATTATTCCATGGGCTGCTACTTGGTTCGACAACATCCAGTTCGAGCATTTCATCGAGCTGCCTGTTCAGTTCAGCAAGCTTAAATGGCGATATCATGTAATAGCGCTGTTTTATGGGTCTAGCGTCACCCGTGTCGATAGTATGGGTAAGCAGATGGGTCCTCCCTAAACCCTTTTCTTCAGAGGAAATTGTTTTAAATTCCTTAAGAATATTCTCAGCTTGAAGCTGGTCTTCGTACGATAATGATTCTAATCCTTGTAAAAATCTTACCTCAGAATTGAGGGTATTAATATGGTCCTCGTCTGACAACAGACAATCGTTACCCAATAAAGATAATACGTCAGGAGCGATATTAAACGCTGTCCAGAAGTTAATGCCAAATAAAAGTTTTGTTGGTACCTCCGGTATTACATAAAATTTAACTATTGCCGTTGTATCACCAACAGTGACTGGTAAGAACACATAGCCTGATATAGGTGAAGAAGAACCGTTCGCTGTCACTATACGACTCACATCGTTTGATTTATGAATAGTAACTAAGTTTTCAAAGTATTTTTGTGTATCACCACCAATAATTGACAGTTCCGAACCAGAATCCAGGAGGCCGGTATAGGTTACATCGTAAATTTTAACTTTAAGGTAAGGGCGCAAGTCATGACCATTGACTAAACTATTTAATTTTAAAATGGCACGGTTGCTTTCAAAAAATGATCTTACTGTTGACAACCAGGCCCGCCACTCGTCCTGAACTGCCTTATTCGATGGGCGGTATTGCAAGCCAGACCCATGAGGTGGTAGCTTTTTATGAATCGTACTATTTAATTTAATTTTAACTGGAGAGCAATGAGTGGTCTTATCGGGCGTAGGAACTATTAGTGAAGTAGTGTAAGAATATTGTGAAATTGCGTTCTGGACAATTTTTCCCATAGGGTAACTTTCATTATTTGGGTAAATCTCGTTATTACAGTTATTTCTCTTTGGGTTTAAATTAGGGTAAGTAAGAAAGTTGGAATTTGCCGTTGGGTAAATTTCATTATGTGAGTTAACAGACGTTTTATCATTAATGACGGTTGACTTTGGGTATACAGATGCATTTTGAGGTAATTTTCCCGTTGGGTAAATTTTATTATCTGGGTAATTGACTATATTATTGTTGTTATCTATACGAGTTGAGTGAAGAGACGTATTTGGGTGTAACTTATTCGTTGGGTAAATTTTATTATTTTGGTAAAATATGTTATTTCGGTAATTTTCATTATTAGGGTAAATAGGGGTGTATCGTTCTAGGAAAGTAGCAGCGGGATGGGGGTGGGATGTGGAGTTAGTGGGTGGGTAAGCGTTAGCAAGGGGGAAGGTGGGGGTAATTGGGGTGTAGGATTGGTGAGGGTTATAAGCGGGATTTATGGTCACGGGATTGGAGTGAAGCGTGCAGTTAGTGGGTGGGTAAGCATTAGTAAGCGGGGAAATATGGTAATTAGTGTTATTAGTTGGGATGTGGTTTTTGTGAAGGTTGTAAGTGGCCGGAATGGGATTGTTTTTTACACAAGTGGGAGGGGCGGGGATTGGGGTTGGGGTGTAAATGGAAGTAGTTGTAGCTGGGTAAGTATGCCTATTATTGTCAATGATAGAAGTTATTACTGGGTATTTTAAATTGTTTCTATTGTTAGTCTTCTCCGATGTGGTATGGTTTTTATTTAAGATAGTATATGTGTTGTTTTTATATGTAGTAGTAGGAAAAAAATATCTAGTATTGTATTTTATTTTAGGTTTAATTAGATCCGGGTCAACCATACCCTGACTCGGAACCATTAGTTTTTTGGTTTATTTTGCCCGGGAGCACATTTAGGACAAGTATTCGCCGTTACGTTATTTTCGCCACAGCGGTAGCAGACCAGTCTGGGTGCTGCCCTGCAATACCTTAGCGTATGGCCGTCCACGCGACAACGCACGCAGAAGTCAACAGGGGCCCCTACCAAGGAAACGTTTTTCGAGGTGGCCGGTTTGTAAACTAAGTCATGAGCCAGTGACTTACCCAAATCCCTGTTGGGTTCCGCGAAACGTTCGGCGCGTTGAGCCGCCGCCTCAAGTTGTCGACAACTGTCTTTAAGTTCGTTAATAGATTTGATAGGGAATAAAGCTAGTTGTTTAGAATAAAATGGTCTTATATTTTGTAGCAAAATACTAAGTTTTTCATGCTCAGACAAAGGAGTTTCTAAGCGTGAGTAATAATCGAGCATGACACTGACGTAATTTACAATATTTTCATCAAGCCCTTGCGTCCTTGACCTAATTTCAACTAAAAGGCGTTCATTGTAATCAACAGGTAAATAGTCGCGGAGCAACAGTTTCTTAAGGTCCGTCCAGCAATGGACCTGATCACAAATTCCGTCAAACCATGAGGTCGCTTCGTCTGTGAACAGTTCACATGCTGAGCGGAACAATGCTGCGTCCGAGATTTCTCGAGAAGCACGTACTTGCTCCAACCTTCGCAGGAACGCCTTAATGCAGGACTTGCCATTATATTTCAAATCTAATTTGTGTACCGCACTATAACGCGTGGCTGCGCAGGCTGGTGCCGCAGTAAGTGTAGGTGATGTAGGTGCAGAGGCCTCGGGGTTAATGTCCGGAGTCAATGCACTTTTGAAATTATCTAAAATATTATCTAAACGCAAAAGTAATTTATCTAACTGCTCGCTTAATTCGAGGTGCCTCGTAGATTCTGATTCGGAGGGCGATAGGCGTGTCAGGCGGTGATAGAGGTGATGGGAGGTTGCTTGCACTCGGTTAAGCACCTTTAAAGAAGTGTGGCGTTGCACCGAAGTCTGCAATAGATCATGTAGCTCCTCCATTTTAGATGCTATGATTAGAAGCTCCTCGCTGACGTCGCCCTCGTAATCTGCGACCTCATCTGTTGGTATCTCGGCATTTAGTTTCCTAACCTGGCACCGCAAGTCCATGACAGTAGCAAGTGGTACACCTAGTCGTACTTTTACCTCATACTCGAGTTCATCTTTTTTTAATAAGTTAAATGCGATAGGACGTTCTTCAAATGTAGAATTGGACATGATTATATTCTAATTTAAGTAATGAAAGAGAAATAACAGTGAGAGTGACAGCGAACAGTACTGATATCAAATTAATTTAGAAGAGTAAATATTTTTATGGTAGCGAACCTCTGAGTACCTTGTTATGTAGTTGTTGTCAAGTTGTTTGTATTAAATTTAATTTGTTGAAAATAAATAAAAAATTAATAAATTAATGTTATCCGGAGATAAAAAATATTGAAGTTATGGTTGGGTGAAATGGTTTAAAAAAAAACTAAGAGAAAAAAAAAAACCCTTTGAGGCCTTAGATGGAATGCCTCATATGCAAGAAATAAGACCGGAAATCTCGACCGTCCACACCGGACCACAACAGTGCAAGCTGCTGCTTACTGGTGGGATTATTTGGTGAGACCGTGGTAATGACCCGGGCGGACCGTGCATAAAGGTCCTACCACCTGGATAAATAGTAGTGTAGCGATTGCTGAACCACTTGCGCCGTATTTATAATAATAGTGTGTAACGAGCGTGATCGACCAATCACAATTATTAATTAATTACTAATTTAAAAATAAACAATAAAACTTACACACACAGTAACATACAGAGGAAGATATAAGCACTAATAACATAAACACAAGATGTAGAACTAGCTACCTAGCTCCATCGACCACTATTTCCTTCAAAAAAAGAGGGAATTAGTTAACAACAACAACTGTTCGGGCGCCGCTGTAATATTATATTTTTTCCCTCACTGGGTATAATGAAAGGAAGCAAACAAATGGTTATTCGTACAAATTTATTTGATTTAAACGTTAATCAATTTAGGGTTTGTTGTTGTTTGGTCGATGACGCTTTAGGTAGGTATTATAAATTTTGATATGGTGGGCGAATATAAAATTGAGTGATGGATCGCTTAGCTGCGGATGTGGTCGAGTCGTGTGGCGCAGGGGCGCCACTACGCTGACACGTGGGCACCTCGCCGGATGTACTGGCGTGGCCTATCTCTAGGCCCGTACAAAGCACCTCCTGGAATGGTCCGGGAGTAGGGGTAAGCGACCAATGCGCAGGCAATGCAGAAGAAGTTAATTAGATAGGTTGAAAGGGTTAATTTAGAATGCGGCATGATGCTTCTGGAGGTGACTCAGCAGTTCGCTAGGCATAAGAGACAGCCTCATGGTTTATAGCCGGTGCAAGAAGGCATTAAGTGTTCAAACGCAGGTTAAATTTAGTAAAACACCATTAGATCCTTGCAGGATAATTCAAATAGTTCACCGTGCGCGGCGTGCGTGTTCCAAGCAGGTTTTGCTGGATATGTTTAGCAAGGGAATAGAAGTACGAGACAGACATGACGTGGCACAGAAGTTATAACCTCAAAACCTTGCAAAATAAGTAAAGGGACTGACCTGTTGGAGGATTATGGCCTTGCTTACGGTTTGTGTTAACCAATGTCAACTCCGGAACGCCGTAAGATCCGTTGTAGGACGTGGCACAAGTGCTCTTTGGCGTACTCCGCCGGTATTCAGTAAAAGCTGAAATATGAACATCACTTTAGGTAAACACTTGACACACAACACGGCTTCGAAGATAGAAAGAACGCTAAGCACTTACCTTCGTTGTAATAATAGCCACGTAGGTAATAGGTTATGTAGTAATACTACGTGGACTGCCGGTAACTGGAATATAAGAATGCGTGGTCAAAACCGACACGATACACAATAATAATTCAAGACACTTCAAGCCAACGTCGAAACACTTACAAGGGAAGGAGATATGGTAGGTAATTCTCCAGTATTAAATAAATAGATGTAGTTAGCTCGCCGGCTTATTAGAAAAAGAAAGCCCCCGATCCTGACTTGCCCAAATCGATATCTAGATCAATACCACTTTCCAAATGTTGTAAACCTCCACATATCGGGGTAAAAACCAAACGTCAACACGGGTACAGATAATAGTGAATATTTACTTAAAGGTAGCAAACTCGGGTTTCCGTCTGTCATTAAATATGCTGGAACCCTGAAACGACTGAGGAATTAAAAGGAAGACTAAAGCTGGACTACATAAACAATTTTGGAAATAAATATTTAAAACAAACTAATACAGTGCCCTGGGTTTACTTACTAACGAGGAGATCAAAACATGACCCTTGCAACACCGGGTGCATGTGCCACAGATTCAGTAGTTTTTCGACACAGGTCCACTAGTAGTTGAATTCACCATAGATTATAAGATAAATTTAAGATACCAACTTAACAAGTTGACAAGAAGTGGAATAAATTGTGCATCGGTGAGACGTTAATTCACGCCTAAAAATTATACATTACAGCTTATAGAAATTTGCAATCTCAAAACTAAAATCCTAAGGGTGACCATCCACCAGCGCTGTGCTCGGTAGCAGAGCCGTGTGCGAGGAAGAAATCTACCAATAGGATTACTTCATTTTCTTAGCCTCGCTGAACGCAGCTCTCCTATTGGTGGATTGCACACCGCTCCCCTACCTCGCACAGCTCTTAACTGGGATACCAGTTTCAAGACGTTTCAATGTGACAGTTTTCAATAAAAGAAAGAAAAGGTTTTTAAATTCACAATAATAACAAAAACAAAAAAGGGAAAGTGACGACGTGAAGTGCTATTGCGAAAACGGTTCCAACTCAGCATGACTGTACTGGCTGTAAAGCCAACGCTGGTCTTCCGTTGGGACCGCTCGGTGAAAACACTAATTTGACGTTTACTATGATGTGTCTCCAGACGAGGATCTCACCATCATAAGACTGGAGTGCCATTTCTGAGGAGTGAGGACTAAGGGCCGTATTAATAAAATCATCTTGGGTGAGATACCCGTCACAAGATACGTGTTAACGTCAAGTAATAGAAAACTGTAATTTTTGACGCATCTTAAGAAAAGCATTACAAATATGAATACGGCTCTTAAATGGAATGCGATTACTCTGGTCATTTCATGATTGTCTTCCTTCTTACCGGCATCATTATATCTACACGTAATTGGTTCTATTACATACACACATAATCTAAATGTTAATACTAGTGTAGATGACAGTTAAGTATGACGTAACGTCGTTACCAAACCGGAAACCTGCGCACGCGGCGATGCGCCGGAGTTTACGAAACGGAACGCTACCGGACAGAGTTGACATGTGATTATTATAACCACCGTGATTTTTGGACGACGCAAGCCTAGTTTGTTGATAGTGAGTTAGCGGACGAAGCTAGCAGTCCAGGGTTTGATTCCCAGTATTGGGAAATATTTGTGTGATGAGCACGAGTATTTGTTTAGAGTTTTGATCGTTTTTAGGGTTCCGTACCCATAAAGTAAAGACGAGACCCTATTACTAAGACTCCACTGTCCGTCTGTCCGTTTATCTGTCTGTCACCAGGCTGTATCTCATGAACCGTGATAGCTAGTCAGTTGAAATTTTCACAGGTGATGTATTTATGTTGCCGCTATAACAACAAATACTAAAAGCCGAATAAAATAAATATTTGAGTGGGGCTCCAATACCACAAACGTGATATTTTTTGCCTCTTTTTGCAGTTTAGTGTCTAATGTTGTATAGATCTGTCTGCTGCTTAGAAGAAGACAGGGTAAGAGGTTGAAACTAAAGACTTATTAAGTCTAGTTAAAACTTGAAACGTAATTTTTAAAATGGTTTTATTTAAAAAAAAAACCCAGTCCCAAACTAAGCTCTTGACTTGTTCTATGGGTACTAGACAACAATTAACTTACTTTTGAGAAATACATACTTAAATATGTACATAGAAAACATCCAAGTCTCAGGAATAAATCCTCCCGCTCATCACACAAATATCTGCCCTAACCGGGATTTGAACCCGAGACCGCTTACTACGTTACGTAACGTAATTAATGAAATGCCATGTCACATCAACTTTGACTATTTACGACTAGCTCAATTGAATGCCACACTAATACTTACATATCTGTGTAAGCCAATAAAACAGCTTTTATAGCGCCATCATAAAACCACCGAACAGCAATTCTGTTCAAAAACCTATGTTTATTTATGCCGCGCCTTTCTTTACCATAATAAGTCGTTAAATTTCTAATAGACAGTCGGTTCGATTCCCGATGCGCGTCGTAAAAAAAACATAAATAATAAGCTCCAGGCCGAACTTTAAAAGCTCTAGCCATTATCATTAAGCTTCTCAATGCAGGCGTAAAACATGTTGGTATTAAACCTTTTCAGGCAGAGGTTATATTGCCCACAATAGGTTTAGTTATAATTTCAACTTTAGATTGGTGCGGCAAAGTGTCTTACAAAAGCTGTCCTGGCAACGTCGCGTTCGTTTTTCATAAATATTGATGAGTTTTTTGTTAAATTCTAGCAAGGTATATTTACTCTACACATCATGTATTTTTAAATGTGAGTTATCCTTTATTATTCTCTATGAAATACAATTACATTTCAGGTTACATCACGTCCAAAATGTACACCGATTTAAATATGTTTCTACGCCTGATTTGAGAAATTAAATAATCAAGAATAACGTTAAAAATGCGAAATTGTCAGCTTGCCTAAGTAAATTGTGTTCTACAATAGGTAGAACAACAAACAACGCCGTATAATAAACAAGCAGATAACTTACAAGCAACTAAAGCAAATACTCTTAAAGTCTTAATACCTTAGGGAACTTTAGAGCTATTTAATAAAGGATTTTCACCCTTAAAGCAACCTTCATCATACGAAATGAAACAATGAAATAACAACTGCATCAAAATGACCATTAAAATTTCATCTCGTATTTCCTTTCGGGCAAAATTAAGTATTTCTACCAGCTGTATTACAAAAACCAAGTTAAAAATCTGGCAACATCGGGACAGGTTTAAAGAGAGAGACGGTAATGTTGATGGAATCTCGAGAGAAGGCGAGACAGATCGATTAGCAGAGCTTGTTACGCTGTGAAATTGGACTGTGGCTTGAGATGGTGCTATGCGTAGAGCTGAAGACGGAAAGGGATAAAAGACGGGACCGGGAGAGGTCGTTGCCATGTAAACAAAAAACGCGATCTTTTGTGAGATTAACCTAAAATAAGGACACAATGACTTTTAAGTGCACGTGTCCTGATCTCTTACAACTTGGTGTGGGACTTATCTGTAAGTCGGAGATTTGGGCTTGAGGGAGTTTTATGGGACACTTGTTGTGCGTGCATTGAATTCAAGTTTTGAACATTACTACATGGACGATGCGTTTACTTACTTATGCCCACTTTTTTACAAGCTTTTATTTAACGTGCAACGTATGTATGTATGCAAGGGTTTGACCCACTTCCCGGTCTCCGATGAAACTTAAAATTTACGCCTTTAGTTCTGATGACAATACAATAATATAGCACCATCGAGCTGGTCTGATGATGAAGCCTCAGGGTGACCATAGGGACTCCTAGATTACGCATTATAAACCCGTCGTGTTAGGGCTCTTTACAACGCATGGACGAGTAAATGACGACTGTGCAACAAAAGCCTGTACCAAAAATGAAATATTTGACTGAAAGTTATTGTGTTTGGACCAACAAAATAGTGACATCTTTTAGTTGTGAATATAATCTAAGACAGTGTCTAATCAGTGTCTAGTGTGCAAAATGTGGTTACAGAATTATCAAAAAGTTTTTATAGTTGTTGGAAATTCTGTAGCTCTGCCTACCCCACTCCGGGAATAAAGGCGTGAGTTTATGTATGTATGTGTATGTACAGTGTCTAATCTACTACGCGACGACGGCGTATTAATGACAGGTCATCCCACGGGATTACGTTTGTCGCGACCTGATTTGTTATAAGAATTGGAAAGCCATTGCAAAACAGACCTTATAGTTATTTTCTTACATTCAAGTCTTTGGATTATAGTACGAAGATATCGTATAATTGTTTTCATGCTCTAAAAGAGACTAAAATTTAAAGCCGCAGGCGAAGAAAAGGGTTACTTTTTGTTACTAGTTGCCTTGCAGGTTTGTCCTTTAATAACTTCTTGCCATTGGAGGACGAAGATTTGATCGACAATGAAGCGAGCTCATCATTACGTCCTATTTTAGTCTCTTATAAATCAAACATAAATTAAATCACGCCTGCTTCCCAGAGGGGAGGCAGTGACCACTTCTTTCCACCTGCTACGATCCTGACAAATCTCTATCGCTTCTTCCACATTCATAAATCGAGTCATGCATGCACGTTGGTTTCGGGTACCATTAAAACAATCTAAAAATGAAAGACTTTTCAAAACAGTCCAAACTAAAAAATAATTGAATCCGTAAATAATAATAAAATAATCCGTCTATAATGTTTTTTTTTTATCAATTTGGCAAGTCTTAACTAAAATGAATTTATCTAGAAAATGTTCCTACCCCAAATGACCCGATACATTTTCTAGATAGAACTGTATGTTTTAAAAGCAAATCGACTCCAAAAATACCCTGCGTTTGTGACGAAGCCATAATCCACATAACGTGTCTGTCTAAATTCGTAATTTGCCTACTGAACCTTAACCAAATAAAAAAACCTCTAACTCCAATCAAATTCACTCGCCATTATCAACTTTGTCAACTCACATTACGGCTTATATTTCCGTAACTCTAAATCTAATTTTAAAGCTTTACTGCTACAAGGGTGTTCTATTTTTCAATCGCGCGTTCTAACCGGACAGTCACACCCTCTATACAATACCCTAATGGGGTTAGGGGAACCTTAGGGACATTGTAAGGGGTCCAATGATCGATAACGTTTTAAATTCGCAATCCATAGCTACTGGTGCATAATGCATGCGGAATAAGTACCAGCGAGAATATTTTAGAGTGTATGTGATGGGTTCCGATAGGTACCAAACTGTATGTCACACTGCACTGAAAAAAATAAATAGCTGAACTTGTTAGGCTACTTGACGTTTAGCCAAAATTTAATACTTAGGAACCAAAATAATGTTGATATTGCAAAACTGATTTTGGAAGACATCACTTAACTAGTTATGTTATTTGAAAGTTATTTTATAGTTACTACTTTTTACAGATAATATTTACTAATATCAATAATTTATTACTGGTAGACAAACTCAAGTGTTTGTCATTAAAACCATACGTTAAGTAGCATTTAAACAAATCACTTATCTAATTTAGTTTTATATACTTTATCAAATAATAACGAACATGCGATGTTGGTGTAGCTTTTTTTTATTTGCAAATGTTTAACAATGTCAGAGTAATGAGTAACTAAACAAAAAACCTAACGCGTCTTACTAAATTTTCTTAATGTTTTACAAAACATTTTAGAATTAGTTAAAATTACATTTTAGTAAGCAATAACACAACAAGTTTGTTATTAAACCATACGTTTAATAGCATTTTACCAAATTAGTAGGTATCTAAATTAGTTATACACTTTATAAACTAATTACTCAGTTGCGATGTTGGTGTAGCTTTCTTTGTTTGCAAATGTTTAACAATATGTGAGTAATGAGTAACAAAACCTAAAACATAACGAGTCTTACTAAATTTTCATAACGTTTTACAAAACACTTTATGAATAGTTTAATATATTTGTCCACCAGTTTGTTGCTAGCTACATAAACGTGCCCCCGCCCCCCGCCCCGCTATTTTCCCTTCGCAGTTTGAAAAAGAAACGTGTTCGTTCCTGACTCCTGTTTGATTTGGACCATCACAAGTATTGGGTGCCTCAGCCTATATTGCGTAATTTAAATATTAAATTAAATAATAGTATCAATATTTCAATAGTGATCTGTACCGGTACCTAGATAATACTACACAAAAAACAATCTGTACTGTATGGTGTTTGTGAGGTATTTAAGGACCTCAGAAGATTTCGCCGGGGTATGGAGGAGGCTGTTAATTCCATCGCAGATTACCTTCGGTCATGGGGACTAGAAATGTATATAGAAACATTCACAGGTATATGTCGTTTTATGTGATTCCTGTTTGAAACTCTTCCTAGATACCTACTGCCTAGGTATAATTATGTATAATAAGTTAGTTGTTAGAGTTGTTGGTAATTCTGTAGCTCTGCCTACCCCACCCTGGGAATAAAGGCGTGAGTTTATGTATGTATGTAAGTTAGTTGTAATGTTGCGATTTTGTAAGTATTTTACGATGCTACTTAGTTTTACCGGAGGCAGAATAACTTAAACTGCCATTTTACCACCCAGGCTAACATTTCAAATAACTAATAGTCCCAATTTAGGGTTTGTAACCACAATCATTTTATATCTAATATTTGCAGAACAACACATATGTAAGTGAGACGGGGCAATCATAAATGATTATAGTCTTTGAGGACCCAGGGACTTTCCAAGGACATGGACTTGCCAAGCTCGAAGATCTGAACATTTTCAGCTACAACAATTTTTAAACTAAGTTATTATCACTTGATTTTCTAGTTTTTATTTAAGTGATGGGGATAATGTACAAATTTACAGTGTAATATTACATAATATAACACTAACTAGTTCTTGTTATTATAATGATAACTTAATATAAAGTTGAATTTAATCAAGCAGTACCTAGTAGTTACAGAATCTTCATATAAACGTTCCTTTCAGTGCATTTTTTAAATAAATAATCATATAAATAATGTTTTGTTTTATTTTTGGATTTATGTTATCAATCCACTAAGGGCTTTAATTAATTTGTAAGTCTTCATTACTTATTAGTAAAAGATAGTTCAGAGCATATTTAATACACTATACTTCACTCATATTTTATTTACAGCCTAACATCGAACTGTATGCTGCAGCCCTAAATTACCTAGCAGCTATACTGGGTGTCCCCCGGCAGCCACGGTTACGCCATAAGGAGGATAAATACTTTCAAATATTGTAGATAGGTAATAAATTACTCTATGGGGTTATAATGGGGCTAAATTTTTTCAACAGTATTAGTATAATATAAAAATAAAGTCATGATAGTGTAATTAAATTCCTGTCTACAATATTTGACAGTTTTTACCCTCCGTATGACGTAACCTTGGGGCGCGCCGTGTAGTAAAATAGATAAACTGTTAAGTAACTTTTAACTAAGTTAAGTTGTTAGGAACAATCAAACAAATCGGTTACAAGCTACAAATCATTTAAATAACCATACGCAAACTGTTTATCTATTTTAAATTAAATAGCTTAATTACCATTAACAAAATAGGTAATTTACGAATAATCAAACAGGTATGTTACCAGAAGCCTTATTTATTAATTAACTTTAACCAAATTAAGTTGTTAGAAACAATCAAACAATTCAGTTTCCAGCTGCCGAACGTTTAAATAACTATACGCTAACTACTTATCTACTATTAGATGATCCAATTTACAGTTGGTAACATAAATGTTTTTCTATTTTGAACTAAATAGTTAAACTATAAACTAACTAATTTATTTACGAATAATCAAACGGGTATGTTACCAGATGCATTACTGATAAATTTCTCAACAAAACATTTCAACTAATTTAGCAAATCTATTTCGCGACTTTCAGTCAATCTAATTGATTATTTCATATTAAACAATTTGTCTGTGGTAACTAAATGAAATCCTGGAAATAACTTAGTAATTTGCTGGAAATAAATAAAACTGTTGAATTACTAATTAAATGTTGTGCCACTACTTAAAATTAAGCAGTTTTGTTAATTACTAATAAATTAATTTAATCACAATCAAATAAAAGGGATTACTTAATAACAAGTGAACTTATTTTACTGAAGTGGTTTTAGCTACTAGTAGGCCTTAGTTTTGTAGTCACTCAAGTTATGTTACAAGCAGCTAAAAAATTTGCTACTGATAGCAAATCTTTTTTTTCAGTGTGTTGGGACGAAAAAGATGTATAATATTTAAACGTAACAGTAGAGCAGGACTGATGGCCGATGGGGTCAGAAGGTTCTTGAGTGGCGTCCGCGGATTGGGAGACGAGCTGTAGGTAGGCCTCCAACAAGATGGAGTGACGACCTCATGAAGATCGTGGGAACGCAGTGGATGCGAAAAGCACAAGACCGGTCTGAGTGGAGAGCCTTGAGGGAGGCCTATGTCCAGCAGTGGACGTCTTTCGGCTGACATGATGATGATGATGATGAACAGTAGAGTACGTTAGTAAGAATATGTAGGATAAGAAATGAGTATATAAGAGGAAGCTTAAAAAAAAATAAGGTAATAGGTTGTGATAGTAAAGCCCATGGATCATGGGGATTAAGGAGGGATGAAAGATGTTACAAGCTCTTTGTTGTAAAGACAGTGACTTTCGTTTGAACTTGTAGTACAAAAATATATTTTCCATGTCATTGTCACTCTAAAATAAATGGTGTATCGTATTCGTATTACATGGTTTTCCTGATTTCGTGTAATTTCTTTGTATTTTTTCATCTGGCAACCGTTTTTAAAAGTCATGTTACGAGAAGAGTTTTTAGTTTGAATGTGGAGGGTTATAAAGCAAGAGGAAAGCGTAAAAAGAGATGGATGGATTGTGTGAAGACTGAAGAGTGATGAGAAAGAGGGGAATGAACGCTGAGATGATGGTTGGGATGTGTGGAAGACAAAAAAAAGACATGCTGCGCCGAACTCAGATGATGATGATGATGATGATGATGATGATGATGATGATGATGATGGTAGAATAAATTAACAAATAGCGAACAATTATGCTCATGATATCTCCCCTTCACGGGAATTAAAAAATTCGCTTCGATCTTTGTCAAATGGTATTCCATAAGTGGCATAGATTACTTTCCATTACGTCAGTAATACTGCAAAACTGTGTAACTGACAGATTCAATAAGTTGAAAAATATACTTTACTGGCACACGCTAAGGTGTATTTTGGACTTTATTTAATGTGTTAGTTACGCCGTATTCACCGACGATTACCCTTTTCACCACCCAGACACGCGACAGGTTACAGTAAACATGGAGCAGCCTATATAATTCCCATTGATGTAGGAACTTGTTAACTTTGCGATGCATACCGAATTACCTGTCACACCATTGTCAGGGTTGTGAAATAGGGTGCAGGTCACCCGCTGGTTCATTTGCATACCCTAGCGGACAAAAAAAAACGAATACCTACGCCAGGGCCTCTATTTAACTCGGTAAAAGAAAACTTTTGACGTGTTATGGTACTGTCAACGTTTCGATAGCTCTTATTTACTTGACAGTAAGGGTTGAAAACAATACCAAAATACGTCAAAACCAATATCGTTTTACCCAGTAGCATTGGGGCTCAGGGATTCTATTCCACTCGGTAAAAACCATATTGTCTTTGACGTGTTATGGTATTGTTTTAAACTCGGCCGTCATTACTGTCAAGTAAATAAGAGCTATCAAAACGTTTTTCAAATCGGACCAGTATCCTGAGATTAGCGCGTTCAAGCAAACAAACAAACTCTTCAGCTTTATAATATTAATATAGATTCAATGACATCCGTGTAGAGATACTCCAGTCCAAAATCTCAAACTTAGTTCTTCGGGGTACTTCTTCTAGCAAAGTGTTATACAGTTGTCAACAGAGCTCGGCAGGGGTGAGCTGTTTTCAGAGTTTGCATAACATGGACATACCCTGTCATTCAATGGTAGATGTGGTGTAATTTAATAACTAAGGAAATTATTTTATTTAGGCTGTTTTTCTGTTACGATCTTTACGTCGCCATCACCATCAAAACAACCAAGAATAAATGCGTTGAAAATTTTAAATATAGAAAAAAACTTAGAATTCGTTTTGTACATAACGCATTGTCATTTTAGTTTAATTATAATTAATAAAGTTTTATTTTCCTTTAATATTTATTTTAAAGGTGTATCTATATTAATATCGACACTTGACATTAATGAAGTAAAAATGGTTCACCCCTGCCGAGCTCAGCTTATCAACCAATACTTCATAAGTGTAACAAGGGCAAATAAATCGAGTAGAGAAGGGAGAGGGCGTTGTTTTGTTATATTTATCGACACAAAACTAAACCACTTGTAAGGTAATACATTCTAGATATTGTTGGTCTTAAACTATAGTAACGAGTAATAAATATTATTGCCACGTGGCTATACGTACAGCTCACGACGTTGTTACCGACAATTTCGTAATTATTAGATTTATCACACCTACTTATTCCGTAACAGCAGTAACATTCCGTATTGATTTATTTGTAGGATTATTCTATGTCTTAGATGTAGTTGCATTATAGATTTAGCTCTGCCGTAGACTAAGTGACTGAACCAAGTTGAAATGATATTGAATCAAAATCAAAAACTTGAATTTGTTTTTTTTTTATGGCATAGAGATGACAGACGATCACACAGGCCACCTGATGGTAAGTGGAAACTGTGACCCATAGACATTCGCATTCACAAGACTGCAATGCAATCCTAAGACTGCAAATGCGTTGCCAACCCTGAGGACTAAGATGGAATGCCTCTATGCTAGTCATTTCACCGACTGTCTTATCCCCAAACCGGAACACAACAATGCGAACACTGCTGTTTGGCGGTAGGTTAATGGATAAGACGGTGGTAGCGATCCGGACGGACCCTGCACAAGGTCCTACCACTCGCAAATAAAAAATATTAATATAATATTATAAAGGTCACGAAAAATTATTTTAAAGTTTTTTTTTTGCTAGCCTGAATGTCCCACTGCTGGGCAAAGGCCCACCTTTCCACGTAATTCGGTTATGGGCAATCTCCCGCCAATTGTGCTGAATGGCTTCAAGCTCATCTCGCCATCTGCGCCGGGGTCTGCCACGTCGTCGTATCCGATCTTGCGGTATCCAATTTGTGGTTATTTCTGCCCAAAGGTCGCCATGCATGCGGTGGATATGTCCAGCCCAGTTCCACTTGAGGGTGGCATAGAAGTTAACGAAGAAAAACGAGTTTGCCTTAGTTAGTTTATTGGTAATTGAAGGCAAGGAAAAATACGTCTTGGATATTTTCTACATGTTTTAAGTCCAATCCAAAAATTCAATTCAAATCAAAATGTATTAATAAAATGAATTTTCACGTATTAAATCAACACTTTTAATTATTGTTTGTTTTTAGTACAAAGGCAAACTTGTCCTCATCTTTTTAATCGGCGCTGTATTGAATAAGTTTGAGACTTGATCAATTTAATTATTTAAAGTTTCTGATTGCTCGTGTACATTATGACTCATATCCTGGTGATTAATGAACTCGCTTAAATCCCAATGATCACCATATTAACATTTAATCAGCTTAATCAGTGTAATGAGTGCATAAGTTAATTCCGACCTACAAACCTGATGACAATTCGAAAGTGCTAATTGCTCCACTGTGTAAAAATAATCTGTCGCTACAACCAAAATGCAATAAGTGCAATCACAAAGTGATTGACAAAATTAAACTTTATTGTCAGTTGACAGAGTTTAAACTCAAGTGTTTATTATTTAAAGTTGTGTTTTTTTTTTACTTTTAAAAATAAAAAATGTCAAGGCATTGGGACCTTGACTTTTAAGTAAATAATGTAATTGTTGTAATAATTGGCGTTTTAACGGATTATGCCAATTTACGGAGATTTTATTGTTTAATATTACGCAAGTAAATGTCGACATTAACAGTAGGCAGATAACAAGTCAATCCTGACACATTGCACAACCATGAAGTTATTGAATATTGATCGATATTGATAATGTTGACAGAAGAAAAACAATACAATTTATTTATTCACAAGCAACAAATAAGTTTAGCATTGTTTCACTACTGTCAACATTATCTTTTTTTATAAACTTCAATGTTTAGCGTGCTTGTAATATAGTACCAAGAGAAAAGAAAGAGGCTGTGGTAAATCCACTACGGTCCTGGGTTCAAATCTCGGTAAGGGCAGTAATTTGTGTGATGAGCGCGAATATTTGTTCCTAAGTCATGGATGTTTTTTTTATATTTAAGTGGGAACATTTTCTCTATACAAGTATTTATATCGTGGTCTACTATCCATAGTACCTACAAGCCTTGAGCTTAGTGTGGAACTAGCTCAATTGATGTGACATTATACCCTGTTTATGTTTTCTTATTTACTGTGCATATATTTACGAATTGACAAGTGCGTCATTGGGGCTGAGAGTATTAAATACTTAGCCAGGTCTATGTAAGACGATCCCTGTTTTAAGGCGTCAGAGATAATGAAGAAAGTGCATTGTGCAGTTATCCTCTATCACATATCTAGAAGCTACTGTAGCTAAGCATAGACCGACATACATAGCCGTGAAAAGTACCTATAATTCATTTCTACGGTGCTGGCGTCCCGGGTTTGATTCCCGGTCAAAGCAAAAAATTACTACTTGATCCTGAGTCTTGGGACTAGGTCAACTTGGGTAAGATTGTATTCTTCCGCGTTTGAAGCTCAGCGGAACCGCTAACGTATAACAAATTAATTGCTTAAGAGAAAAGCATATATGTACATGATTTGGCAGCGCCGGCGCACGTGAGTCCAGTCTGAAGTCTCGTGGAGCACTAGGCCAGTGTAACGCACGTGAACAACTATTTATAATCTGTAACTGCGCGGACGCAAGTGGGCGGGCG
This sequence comes from Acleris laterana, assembly GCA_963966035.1. Taxonomy (NCBI): domain Eukaryota; kingdom Metazoa; phylum Arthropoda; class Insecta; order Lepidoptera; family Tortricidae; genus Acleris; species Acleris laterana. Next base: position 10,873,321 of record OZ014462.1, on the reverse strand, counting down.
TAGGGGTGCGCCGTGCTCGATTATCTTACGATAAAAATGTAAAGTTCGATTATCGATTATCGATAAACGGGGTTATGTGTGTTATAGGGGGAACTAGTGACACAGCATATGAAGCTAGCGGGTTCAACTCTCGGAAAGGGCCGATATTTGTGTGATAGTGATAAGCGCAAGTCCTTGTTCCTGGGTCTTGAATGTTTTCAATGTATTTAAGTATGTTTTCTCTGTATAGGTATGTTTATCTTTATCTAATCACTTTGAGACTAAGTGAATTTGTGTGAAATGATATGACTGATCGATTTTCCACATAAATAATGATTTGATGGGAGTTTGTTTTATTTTTTATTCAGACTTCATTAATCAGATTCAACATATCAGCCCAATACGGTTTATTGAAAACGCGAGGAAAGCGGGGTGCTACGCGTGTTAAACCCCTCAAACCGAACAATGGCATGCATAACAAGCTTAGTTTGTTTCAACAAGGAACAACAATGTATTTTGTTTTCGCAGTGTGTACAATAAAGTATTTACATACATCAAACCGGCCTTCTGGTGGCAAAGCCCAGCCAGTCTTAATTGAAATGAAGTCGACGTCGAATTTCAATTTACAGCACACAAGTTCTGTGAGGCAATTGAAATTGGACGATGATTTTATCCTTTATTCAAATATACACCCCCTTGCATAGAAAACAGGCACTTTTGAATTTGTCAAGAAGTTCAATAATATTCAATGTACCTAATTAAATAAAGTATTTGTATTAATAAAATAAGAATTATACATAAAGTATATTAATGTAATACAATAACACTATATTTAAACTACGTGAAATATTTGCAAGTGATCGTTTTCATTGCAAAGAGGTTTAGTTAGTTTTTTCATTCATCAATGTAATATCACAATATGACTTGCATTAAAAGTCAATAAATACGATATAAGATTGAGATCTCATAATTGTCGTCTCTGTGTATTTAAAAATATTACTCTTTAGAATAACAATTCAAAAAGGTTATTTCACTGAACTATCGATATTTAACCATCGACTCTTGCCATCACTAAGATCGCAGATCTAAATTCGCCCTCAGTTGGCGTTTAGCCGCCGCCGCAGCCGATCCCGCGATTGCTTTTAAACAAGCCCAGTGCCAAAAAATAAGCATGAAATACATTTTGTATACACATAAAGGAGCCAGGGCATTGAAGATGTTACGATCAAATCCTAAGGTTTAAATGTAGAACATTTGTCAAATCGATTACGACTATAAGTTGACTGACACGTGATTCCCATACGAAATAACGCTCGACGCGACGTCACGCTGGGGTCCCAGTGAAAAAGGATATAAGTTTCTTTAATTTAAAGTGAAAAAGGGTTTAAGTCTAGTATGCTCCGTTTAAGTATATGCCCTTTTTCATTACGAGTTAAGTCGACTTATACCTTTTTCACTAGAGCCCCAGTAATCGAGTTATATCTGAATTTATTACTATCACGTTGTATGGATAGATTTGGATTGAAATAACGTATGGATGAGCATGAATGATGAATCGCTAATCCGTTGACACAATTTCGTATTGAATTTTGATTGGAACGTTCACTGTAACGAAACTATAGGGTTTGGTATTGAATATGTTTTAACATAAATCATATGCTTCAATGACATTATAATTTTAGTCAGAGATTGTCAAAGTAATTCTGAACTTTAAATGAATATTACATGGTTCAAAATTAAAGTATGTGGATCTCAGGAGATTTGATCAGAGTGGTTATTTGTCACGTGTATTATAAAATACTATAAAATCACCAAGGTATTCAGACACGTGGCTTGTAACCGCAGTCTATCTCCGTCACACAATGGGTGGGTGAAACCAACAAGAATACAAACTTGCATGTTCCACTATCGAGGACATTTTGGTTAAACGATAACACATTTTCTTCGAAATTACATAAGGAAAAGAATGAAAGAGTAAAGTACTAACTTGCTAATTACTCCCTAAGGGTTGGATGACAATGACTTTCAATGTTATACTACAGTTAAATAGATATTTTGTTCTGAATGTTCGGATCCCGCAAGGAATGTCTACATTGGCATTCCACGATATTTGAATTATAGGCAAAATCAATATAGACTTCAATAAATCAACCCTCAACAGTTATAACCCACATCACACGCAATTCATCGATATCGATAGAAACTCCACGACAACACTCGCGCCAACATAGCGTTTATTTCAACGTAATAAGGCCTATAATTTCACGAATCGTTAGCTTTTTATGTGGTTGCATGTATGGAGTAACGCACGCGAGTTTCCTATTGAAACCTTGAAAATGTGATAGGTTCGGTATTAAAACATTTATTGTTACAAAGTAGAACGGAACCTTTATTCTACTATGGTTCAGGCCATCATGCTCCATATCGTATTTATATTGTTGACGCTATTGTACCTAGCTCTTATTGTCAAGTGAATCAGAGCTGTCATAAAGTCAACGATTTCAAAGCAATATGGGTTATTACAGGGTGGAAAACGTCCCTATTTAGATACATAGAGAATTTTGCATGTACGTCCAAAATAAAATATACGATTTACGGTGAATGGTAAAACGTTAGACAGAGTATTCAGCATTTTTTTGTAACTTAGCAATGACTGGCCAATTTGATGGAACTGTGGAGATCATGCTCCGGAAAGCGCAATTTCGATAGGCCTTCAACAAGGCGGACCGATGAACAGATGATAGTGGGGAACAGCTGAATGAGAGCACAGAACCGATCATGCTGAAGGTTACGGAAGGTCCAGCCAGTGGACGTGTTCTGGTTGACATGATGATGATGAAGAACGTGTAATACAAAACATTCCTCAAGTAAGCTTCGCAACGGGTCGCTCGTCAAGAAATTCAATATTCCTATAACAATAAAATTGTATACCTATTCATAAGTATGATTTTGAATAGAACAGACCTTCTAAAATTCAATCAATTCCGTGAACTACGGTGCAAGGAAATAGTTACACAAAGACAATAAAAGTTCTAGGTGAAGGTCCATGTTTACGTTTCTCTAAAGTTTTTTAGAGGCCAAGGACGTAACATTGGAGATTGTATTGTAAAACTGAACGTTCCCTTTTATGTTTTAATTTTAAAAAGTATTAAAAAAAAGTACATTATGACAGAAGAAGAAGTTGGTGGTCGCTAAGAAGTACATAAACGGTATTACAGGACGGAGGTTTTTGTTTCCTGTTCATTTCGTTCATTGAATAGAAAACGGACACATTCCAAAATGAGTCAGTGTTGCATTTTAAAATTAGAAGCTATTCGTAAAAGATTATCAATGCAAGAGCAAATTATTTTGGAATGTGTCCGTTTTGTATTCAATGAACGAATTGCCAACGCCATCGAAAAATCACTACTTCCTCACTCACTCACTTTCGTCAACGGCCATCTAATTAGCAATATGCAAGATTCAGGACATTCCCAAAAAAAAAACTATATTTTGATGATTTTACTCAGACGTGTAACGCATTTATAATATAAATAAAACACTGCAACGATTCTAGAAAACGTATAAAGGCGGCGACTGACGTGAGCTATTGCTCGATGTGAATATTCGCATGCCTGGACCCACAGCCGGGCGGAGAGCCCTCCAGCACTCATTGAGCTGCTCTGCTAGCTGCACTGATATGCCGAATATTCGACTTGTAAAATGCTCACGTCACTCGCCGCCTTGAGAGCATAGAGAGTGTTTTGAAAATTTTAAATATTTTTGGAAATTAACGAGAACGTTTCCAAATTGTAAAATTCCAAATCTTTAGTCATAATTTTGTAGGGGGATCTTAAGCAACTTCAGTTAGTTAGAACTAGCTTCATATAATTAGACTCCCTAACTGAAATTATCTGTATCCTCCTGAGGTTCCTTGTAAATAAAGATCTAGTGCCCATTGTAATATGTTTAAAAAATGACTGACTGCTGTGTTTCTTGCGTCGTTTCTTCTCAGCAGTGTCTCCTCTTGGGAAGCGCTGGTAGATTCTTGACGTGTAAAAGTGCCCGTAGTGTACTTACTGAATAAATGTCTTTTACCTTTTATCTTTTTATCTTAAGAAGTAAAGTGGAATTTATTTTGTTTTTATGACTAATGATCAAATTAGAAAATTGTCTTTATTCCATTCGTAATAGATTCATATTCCTTTGGTCATTTCGTTGTATGGTGGGCCTTAGGAGGGTATGTCTATTTGCGGTCATCTTTGATACTACTGAAATACTATTTCTCGGGAAAGGTGAAAACTGCTATAATACATGAATATTTCTGCCATTCTAAGCCAATAAGCAGTATCTTAAATTCAATGACCTAAGCAGATTCAATTCTATGCTGTTAATAATAAGGTTGATATTACTACAGGAGGTTTATCTTAGTAACTACGTTTTTGCTCAGGACGGCAGAATTTTCACCCGTGCCAGGGCGAGTAACTACTAAATAATATTAATTTCGCGCTATTAACGTTATACATTTCAAAAATAAACATATTGTCCCTATTGCGTACACAACACGTCACATTTTGGTTTAACCCGTTGTTTCCGCAACTGAGGGTTATTTCAATTCTGTACAATAGGTGTGACATGATGTAATTACTATCATTCGTGTTTATTGCCAATGTTTTTCGTGCTCCACAAATTAACATAAATTGCATGCATTACTAATTTTCCTGTCACTTCATTTAATATTCATGTTTAATATGATAAATTGAAATTTCACTCATTAGTAAAAATATTCTACTTCGTCCGCAAGGAACTCATTTGTCGGTGCTTCGGGAATTATTACATTTTCCGGGACAAAAAGTCCGCCATTTTTTTATTCAAGATATACTTCACTTTAACTTAAAAAAAAGCAATTACCATTGATATTGAAACCGAGCACATTCCCCTTGGTTGGCTTTAATTTTTTTGAGTGGACGTATCCATAACGCAGAAGTGTTTCAACTCCAACTTATAAAATTGGTCTCTATTAAACGAGTCTCGGCCAAATCGGCATAACAATAGTGCGCGGACGCCGTGAACGACTTTCTATGCGTTGCGCAACGAATCGGCGTGTGCTTAGCCGAATACATTTTAAAGAGGTAACTTTTGAATATTTTCATCACACTTGCTCGTAAATAGTGTCCTAACATGCTAGATAAATCGACCGTAAATCCAAAATAGTACCCGTGGGCCTTTTTTACCATTACGCCCTATCGTGCGTAATAGCTTTTTTGTTTTAAATATTATACTTACGTGGACTCAAATTATCACAATGCGTCAGGACCCCAATTCTTGTGCCATGCGATATGAAGTTTTATTTGAGATGAAATTTCAGTTCCATACAATTTCCTAAAAATCTCGCATATAAACTATTGATGTCGACTGTCACTAGAATCGGACTCCGAATACGTTTGACATTATCTGTAGTAAGTCACAGACAATGATGGAGTTTACTGCTAATAAGTTTAAAATATGATGTCTTCTAACAGACTCTCGTTTGTAATTCTTTCTTTACCACCCTTAATACACAATGTACTATTGGAATGAGCGTATGTGGTTGCCGGATTAGAATAGTGCCACTGCATGTCTTCCCGTGGATGTCGTAAGAGGCGACTAAGGGAATGAAGGCTTGTAGTACTGCAAGGCGATGGGCTTGCAACCTGGCACTAATACGATGGTAAACATTGTCGCCTTATTGTACAAAATGTCGTTACATAATTATTAACAATTAGGTAATTCTGTCTAACCTATTCTGGGAGCGAAGGCGTGAGTTTATGTATGTATGTAGTATGAGCGTTTTTGTACGGGATCCGATTTGAATCCAAACATTATGTTTTATACAGTATCAGAGAACTTGAAGTAAACATCAAGGAATAACAAAGCCCCTTTTATACCCGACCAGAATATGGTTTTACATTTTCCATGTGTTATTTGTTTAGGAGTTATTGAGAATTTAATTATAGTTGTAAAGAACGTATTTAAACAAATTAAAAGCATATTATGCAAATATCCTCAAGAGCATACTGTCTATAAACAGCACCGGATTGTCGAATACACCGCGTTATCAAGTGACTCAAACGTTAGTCAATCCAAATAAACGTAGGCGGAACTTAAATATTAATATTTATTAATCATATTTAAAAACAATTGTAGTTATTTTGAAATGTAAGCTCGCATGTCGAGTAACACTACCATCGAGGAATTTAAATGTTGATCCACCATAGAACCTTGTCATAATGACAGCGTTAAGTGACGAGATAGAAATTACAAAGGAATTAATCGTTGGTATTATGAGACAAGATTCTATAATGGTTCATCGATTAAAGTCCGTGTCCGTACCTACTCGTAGGAAAATCAAAACAATATTTCAATAGCTCGATTCATTTAAACTATTAAATAGGAAAACCTTAGATATAATGATGACCACATCTATCTGAGCTGATATCTCTTAAGCGGCTCAACCGATTTCCATGAACGGCTTACTGTTGAGTTTCTTGCGGCGCTTCTTCTCAACAGTGGTCTCTTTGGAAGCGCTGGTAGACTCAGACTTGTAAAAGTGCCTACAGGGCCTACTTACAGAATAAATGATTTGATTTGATTTGATTTGATTTGACATCCCAATTAAACTAGCGTTCTCTAAACAAAATCCGTTTGGGAGCTACGATGCCACAGACAGACACACACACTTCAGAGGCCCTACTTTGAAAATCGAAGTTCGAAATTACGTTAGTAATCCCTGTCATACGAGACTATATCGTAACTTCCATCTTCGATTTTCAAAGTATGGTCTCAGTTTCATGAAAATCGATTAGGCAATTTAAAAGATATCAGCCGGGAAAGAAGAGGTTGCCATTAATAGGTCTATATGTATTTTTCCGTAATTCATGCAGTGTTATTTGATATCTTCCTCTTTAGGGGAGTAAAATAAACCTCACTTGCTGGCAATAATCCAGTATATTGGTTAGAACACAATAAATCTATAAATTGCGAGAACTTTGAAAAATTTTTTTTTTTTTTTTTGTGGCATGGGGAAGACAAACGAGCACACAGGCCGGCCACCTGATGGTAAGTGGAAACTGTGACCCATAGACATTCGCATTCACAAGACTGAAATGCAATCCTAAGACTGCAAATGCGTTGCCAACCCTGAGACTAAGACGGAATGCCTCTATGCTAGTCATTTCACTGGCTGTCTTATCCCCAAACCGGAACACAACAATGCGAACACTGCTGTTTGGCGGGTGGTTAATGGACTAACTACTATAATTAATAAACTCCTTAATATACAATCACTACAAATAAAACCAACGCTTACACACTGCTCCGGTCAAAAAAGAGGTCAATTACCTGCAACAAAAAACAAGATCATGGTCAGATAAGAATTACGAATGGTTTAGACATAAATCGTGTTCGTTATACGTTCACTGCCCTAGTCTCCGATTTGTACGTAATTCAGATACGCAGAGCATGTTGGTAGCACTTAATATGAAAACTGATTCAGTGCCCATGGTTGATTATTGTATCAATTTTCGACACATCTCGTATCTCAAGGGCGGTGAACGCAGCGATAGAACTGATGAAGTACGAATGGTAATGGGCTCTGTTTTAGAGCTGGTTGAAATGCGATGAAACAGTATAATAGTGTAATGATGCGTGAAGAAATAAGCGAGCGTTGTTAAGGCAAGAACAGTACATTATGACAGCTTAAATAAAAAAAAAAGAAACAAAACAAAGGATAAGAAAGGGGAAGGAGGAATAGCGGAGGGAGATAGAAAAGCCTTTCGTTCATTTTCGCTTAGTTCCTGAGATGAAGGTGGCTAAAGTGTTTATACCTACCAAAAATCATCTACCCAAGACAGCACAAAATAACTTTAAATAGAAAATTAGTTCCGGTTTTTGTGTTTGTAGTAACGGCTTGGGTAATACCCTACACTGAGCATGCTCAACTCTTGTCCGGTTTTTCTGATTGAATTTACGGTGACACGTGTATCGATAATCGAAGTGGACAACTCTCTATCCCGTCTAATGTAATAGTCGTGAGCTTATACTCGTATGATATTACGTTTATTTTATAATACATCATAAGAACACTGTGACATCGTGTAGATTATTCGATCAGTTTCGATTCGGCACGTCATGTCACCGGAAAACGCTTAGGCTCTTGCTTTCTATATGTGATTAGTTTTATGTAACAGTTGTAAGTATTATTATTTCTTTCACTTTAACAATACCCTTTTTTTATTAAGCATTCCAAATTTCAAATACTAAAACAGAAACAAGCCTTCACACAATGTTTAAACGAAAATTTTTGGCTAGCAACAACAGTTGTGTAATAGAACGAGACGCCCAAACATTGCAAAGAAAAAATTCTGAAGAAACTGCAACTTTATCATATAATATATAATTATCAAGGACTAAAATATGGGTGTTACAGTATTTCACCTGGATTGATATTATATATGAACCTGATAGATGTAGGTACTGGTTATAAGGAAAAATTATACAATTAAATAGTAACACTAGTTATTAAAAAGTTCATTGACCCAGGAAAACGTTTTTAAACGCCGACAAAAAATAGACAATGGTGTTCTGGTTAAGTCCAGGCAAATAAAGGTACGTCCATAATGACATTCGATAAACGAAAACAGCAAAAAAATGCACTGTACTAAAAATAATTACTTGAAAAAAGTTTACACGTGATTTTCGTCACATACTATCACCCATGTCTTGACACTCATGTGAGTCATATACGTTTTATTGTAAATTTCGGATGCTGAAATATAAAGTCATCTACACTCGTTACACTTGTAAGATTTGAAAATTACGAAATACGACTGTCTGAAGGATGAGAGAGTTAAAAAAGGTCACATTTTTACATGTCAAAAATCTATCAACACTTCCTAAGAAGAGACGACAGGTGAAAAGAAACGCCAAGACGAAGAAGTAGAAGTTAATATACTCTTACTAAAATCAGGTTGAAAGGTATTTTTGCAAACCATTAGCAAACTTGAACACAGCTTGGTCCTTCGAACCGGATTTTTCAAGTCTATTCATCATTGCAAAAAACGTAAAGCAAATAAAGTATTGCTTCTCTAAAGCATATTAGTTTATCTTAATAGCCTATATGTCTCAGGTTGCATTGCACACAGTCGAACCATTACTCATGAGGTCTCATGACTTGTACCTAAACGGGTATTGAACCCGTGTAGGAAAACCACTGGATTGATTCCGTTCGCGGTTGTAAATAATCAACTGAAGATGGTTTTACTGGTGCGAGTAACATGGATTCATTTACGGTTGGAATTTCAATAAAGAAGTAAGATATTGCTGACCACAAACATACAACATTATCGATGGTTAAAAAGGCTATTGGCGTATAGGACAATTTTACAGCACAATTTAACTGTCCTTTACGCCAATTGTCAGTAGGACAACTTTACAGTACAATTTAGTTGTCCTTTACGCCAATTTACATTTTAGCTATCGTTATAGATAGATCTATTTTAGAAACATCACTTGCTAAAAAGAGAAAGATACCAACTTAACTGTAAAGGCAATCTTTCTAGCTCCTGCTGGCAAGCTTTAAAAGTGATTTAAGCTGTTAAACCTTATTTAAGTCTGACAGTACATAATATTGCCACAATACCTCCCAAGACTAAGTAAAACAATTATCTTTTGGGTGGCTCTAAATGATAGGAAAGAGAAAATCCTCGAAAATATGACTCATCGAAAACGAGAACTAACCCCAAGATCGGTAATTTACTGATTCTGATGAGTAATTCTTAATACTAGAGAATAGGGTGAGTTTGAAATACCCACCAAACTTTTCCTAGATCCGATCTCCCCTACGCGTCGCGTCATTCCTTTGCCTTTTTGTAAAAGATATTATAATTCAGTGGCTGTGTCTGAAAACTTTATTAAACTTCTATACATATAAAAAGGGGCACGGTATAGTGTTGCTTTTACCGCCCATGTTGCATACGGTGTAATAAAAAGTCATACAAATGACGACAATGACGAGAACGTAAACGATTATCGAAAACCGTCAACATTTAGAGAATTGATATAAAACCGTCTAGCAGCTGACGTCAATCCTATACATTTTCGAGAACTCGGTCGTTGACGCAATGCGTTGTCTAGAGCCACACATCTTTTTGATGTTTTGATTAATATTTGAAGCGTTCACTTCATCAATAGTATCAACACTATACTTCTCAGACGCTGAGTTTTATCAAAGACTTCTAGAGATTGACATGACATGTTGATACTGTTGCATTTTTTTAAATGTATCAACACGATGAACGGTTCTACGATTCCACGATTCGAGGGAATAAAGGCTTGTAGTACTGTTAGGCGATCGACTTGCCAACCTGTCACTAATACGCTGGTAAACATGTTTGCCTTATTGTACAAAATGTGGTAATAGAAATATAAAGAAGTTTTTGGAGTTGTAGGTAATTCTGTAGTTCTGCCTGCCCCACTCTGAGATTACAGGCATGAAGGTATGTATGTGTATGTAAGTAAAGGAATTCCTGTCCGACTATATCAGTAATCTTCAGCTGTTGTCTAGACTAGGCCATCGTCTGCCGTAAGGTAGACAACCCCAATCCTCGTTCTGCTGAGGCGTCGGAGACTAGACTGAACATATGAATAATTTTATAACCAATTTTTATGGTTCAGCCAGCTTGGCTTTTTTTGAAAATATAGAATTTTATGTTTGTATATGCTACTCATATTCTTCTTTCCTACTAACCTATAGTTACTGCAGTTAGTAGTAACTATATTTAACACTGGTGCCCCGCCCTCGCTTCGCTTCGGTTTATGCACGCTTCCCTTACCATGAGCTACAATTACCGTATTCGCCAGAGAATCGAATGTTCTGTCCCTCGCACTCTATAAGAATACTGTGAGGGATAGATCATTCGACTCAGTAGCGAGTACGGTAATTGTAACTCGTGGGTACCTACCTACTGTAACACACGTACATAAACAAGAATTTATTGTACAAAAAAAACTTCCTCTTGAATCACTCTGTTCATGGAAACCTTATTAAAATCCGTTGCGGAAAACGCCTTTTTTATACAATGTAGAGAAGAATTATAAAGACACATCATTTAGTAATCATTTTTTTGAAGTTAATGTACCCAGTTATTACTTAAGTTTTTGTCCATCTAACACGTCAAAATTTGTTAGTTTGAATGATTTTATCTTCATAATGAGATCTTAGCACGTTTTCTGTATGAAAAACGGGAATAAATTACAGATTCTATAAAAAAAAGAACATGTTCGAATCGTTTCCTATTTTTTGCTCCACTCATAAAAATAGTTTCTCAGCTAACACCATGTCTATCTTGAACAATGAAATATAATCACATTTAATTATTGAAATACATTGTCCTGTAGCAACAGATATTGACATGTTGTTTACGCTCTGTAATCACCAACAACAACAACATTTACTTAGCGTAAACAACTGTTAAAGTAAAGTAAATAAAAGTAAATAAAGTTAAGTAAATAGTTTTATTTACTATGAGGATAATGTCAAGTGAATCACAGACTAAGTCAATGTGGTCGAGGTTAAGGTCAGTGGTTTGACATAACTGCAATATTTTTCCAAATTTAAAGGGAAATGATTGTCATTTTATTGCACCTACCTTCTTTTTGATTTCTGTTTCACCTTAAGGTTGACTGGTAGATAATGCTTGTAGCATTAAGTTCACATTTTGTACATCACTGTAATTTTTGTGCAATAAAGTATTAAAATTAAAGGGCAATTTTGTATGGACCCCGTCCCCACACTCCAACAGTCACGGGATGCATGTCCATATGTTCATTAGGACCCAAAAAAAGACAAAATACCTACTTTAGAAGCAAAATCGATTGTATGTTTTTTTAATGAAAAAAGACGTTTTCATGAAACAAGCAAGGCAAGAATGTGTTCATTTTCAAATAAATTCCATACGATATGATTATGGTTTTCCAAGACAACCCCATACATGTGGCGATCGTTGCCATAGTAAATAGGTATAACTCATGTTGCCAAGACCTATAAACTGGTACATGTTTCATCTCTGTTGGTGGGTGGGTACATATTTGCCCACCGTCCTTTAATTTAATAACTGTGACATATACACAACACAGTTTATTACGTTGCGGTTAATGTCAACGAAGTGTGTCGTTTTTATTGAATATCTGTTAAAACCACAAAAATTGGGACAATTGACTTAAACATCGATTTAAAACTTCGATTTGGTGCATCTTTATCTTTCATGTCCGCCCATTTTAGTCGTCAAGTCATCAGCTAGAGTTGGCAAAGCATTTGCGGTCTTAAGATTGTAGAATGCAAATGTCTATGGGGTCACAGATCCCACGCCTGCAGGTAGCCTGAAGCTAATTTGCCATCCACGTGCCATAAAAAAAGTGGTTCCGCTTCGACTACTACATTGCAGATAACCACCTTTATTACGGCAGAAAATATCTTCGGATAACGATCAAAATATCTGAAACATCGATGTTAAATTGTTGAACAAACGGACAGGCATTATAAATACTTGTAATCAGTATCCAGGCCAATAATAAAGATCTTAAAGATACAGTGTAGAAAATATACCCTAAATGACAAACAGAGCTTGTCAAACAACAAACAATGCAGACTGTATTTTCTCACGCGATCCGAATGAGTCATTACCGTTCAATGCCATTGGCTCCGTAGGGGCTGCATTTTGTAAGGAATTTAGGAAGCTTGGCAATTTGTACATCACGTGTTTAGAAACAAAGTGGCAGTAGAATTTGCGGGGAATTGGCGACTTCGTTGATGCAAAAACCGGACAAGAGCGAGTTAAACTTGCGCGGAGAGGGTTCCGTATGTTTTGAGACATTTCCTTTGATAATTTAAATACCATAGACTTATTATATAGGTTTGTTATATTATAAGATTTCCTGTAATCTATAGGTGACTTACATATGTGTAGGTACCAAATTTCACCTCAATCGGTCCAGTAGTTTTGGAGCAGATTGGCTGTGACAGACAGACAGACAGACAAGCGAGGGATCCTATAAGGGTTATGTTTTTTCCTTTTGAAGTAAGGAACTCTAAAAACAGTCATGTTTGTTAGAGCTGTAATTCTGCATATACGCCCTTTTAGAATCAATATGCTGTATTAACTACTGGGACAGTAATTAACCTAGATGTCTGTGTTTGAGTTATTATTATCAAGTCCAATTGGTTATTAGATGTCGGATTCGATTTCTTTTGTAAAACGCCGATGTAATTATGATTTGAGAATTGTCTTAAGTTGTTAAAGGAGAGTGTTTTTTTTTAATGACTTCCAAGTTTTTCTATAAGTTTCTCAGAAAATGAAACCACACGCTGAGGATATCGGTTCATACGAAATCTACGCGGATGGAGTTGGAAGCAAAACAACATACATATTACCCCTCTTTTTTGAAATTCAGGTTTTTATGGTACAATTGATTTGGATGCAATTTGGCACAGACAGAGAAACTTACTTTATTTTAGTAAAGTTTTACATGAACGCAGTTGTTTATAAAAGTCTCAATGATTCTTGCAGATATAATAAAAACATTATATTTTTAACCGGCACCAGTTTTATAGGAAGTTTTTATTAATACCATCTGATTGGCATCGGTTCAACGCACCATATAGTGGGTCATGAAGTCATGATGGTCAATACCATCAATCTATTGATAGATTATCGTTAAAAAAAGAATTGGGACACATTCGCCTACACTGTCGTCATGGACCTGGGTCTACCGTTTTTAGGGTTCCGTAGTCAAACCAGTCTGTTTATCACTCTTATTTTTGCTTAAGACCTACCTAACTGACAAGGATGAGATAGTATACAGATATTTATACCGCGTACTTCACTTAGACCACAAAAAATCAATAAGTAACTTCCTGTAGATGTAAAGCAATGGTGAAATTATATATTTAATTTACAACATTCACTTATTTAAATACATTATTTATTGCACAATATTAAAATAGTGTAAAAAGGCGGACTTTATGCTTCCAGCATTCTCTACCAGTCAACCTTCAGGTGAAACGGAAATCAATAAGTACTTACCCATAGGTTGGTGAAATAAAAAAGGATAAAACCAAGGGTTGGGACCGCGCAATTTTTTTAATTTCGTAACTTAAAGACATAACCAATCATCCAAGTACGAAACCCTCAGTGCGTGATCCCGACTCGCTCTTGACCATTCGGATCCAATACGCGCCTGTATAGATATCGATTTTATAAATATGAACTAATTATGACTGTATCAAAACCCAGATTGTTAGTTCAGTGCTGTATATACTAGGTCACGGTACAGTCAAGTACTTTAATTGTTAAGCCACTATGGAACCCTGTCATAATGACAGCGTCAAACCATATGAAACAAATTACGCTAAAATTATTGATCAACGTTATGCGACAGGGTTCCATAGTGGCTTAACAATTAAAGTCCTTGACTGTACCTATGATGGTCAATACCATCAACACCATCACAGTCACCTCGTTACGGGGCGCCTGAAACGCCTGGGAGCGGTCGTTCACCGCAATTAGGTCATCGGACGTGGTTACACGGAAACGAGGTAACATCGGACGCCATATGGCGTCAGTTTTGTAAAGAAATTAATACGCTTGGCGCTGAATGTTAGACGCTATGTTTTTTGTGGAAATAGGCATTTCAAAGGTCATTAGCACGAAATAATGCTTAGGTACAAAAATATTACCAATTAAGTGGATACATTTGGCTTAATCGTCATATTTTAAAGTTAAATACCTAATAAACTAATGGAATAAAAACAATAGATAAATATTTAAATAGGCAAACACTAAAGATACAACCGCCAGTAATCGATACATTAGCATTTAATGTACATAAATCAATATCCGGCTCCATTACGAAATTGATCAAATTAATGATTCTTTCGATTTACAAAAAACTTAGCACGTGTAATTATTTTTTCTCTCACAAGTCAATGTGTAAATATGTACACGGGTCATTGAGATAACTTTTTCATAATAAAATAAAAAAAGGTCATTGAACATAGCAAATCAGCCAGAAACATAGAAACCAGATTGAAGGAACCAATCAAATAGCTGAAACACAAAAAAAAAGACACACCCTAAGACTAAGCCCTAAGATCCTCTCATGTTACCATATTCTGGCAAATAAAGAAATTTTGATTTTGATTTTGACAAATGCTAGCCGAACTCTCGCACCGAGTGAGGGTTCCGTACGCCCGACTCACACTTGGACTTATTTTTTCTTGTTATTAGGGCTTGCATCACGATCGCACCAAATACGATACTTATTGCAATAACTTTCTTACTATAAAAGAAGTTTCTTATAAAGGGATGGAGAATTGGAGAGTTTGGAGACCGCTTGTTATTTTACTTTCGATTATTATTTGTTAGAAAATCCGCCGATATAACACATATTCAGAAAGATAAAGATTGGATTGGATTGGGTTACCCGTGTGGTTGCCGGGTTAGAATAGTACCACTCCATATCTTCCCGTGGATGTCGTAAGAGACGGCTAAGGGAATAAAGGCGTATAGTACTGTTAGGCGATAAGCTTGCAACCTGTCACTAATACACTGGTAAACAGCTTAGCCTAAAAGTGCAAAATGTGGTTACAGAATTATTAACAAGTTTTTAGGGTTGTTGGTAATTCTGTAGCTCTGCCTACCCCACTCTGGGAATAAAGGTGTGAGTTTATGTATGTGTATGTGTAAAGATTGGACGGACGGACAGAAAGCGAACCTTAACAGTACAGCTTAGCTAATCTAAATACCAAACCAACTAATCACAAACTTAGAAACGAGAATAAAAGAAACCAATCAAATTGGTGACGAAAAAAACTCATGATCTAAGTCGATCAACCGTTGAGCTCTCCAAGGAGTAATACCCTCAACTGTTTACCCACTTGATCAGGTAAGTTCCTAAGGTCACAGTCGTTAAGGCCGTTAACCTACGATCTAGTCGAAATAGCGTCAACAGTTGTGCAACCTACGCCCACACTTGCGATTTCTTCCACTCTGCCAAAACCCATGACGGTGATTTCTATAAGTGTATAATTATCCAAACATGGTCATGGTTTGGGGAAACCTACTGTAATTAGCATAATCATAACGTTTATCGATTGGCTTACTCAGAGGGATCTTTACACGATCAATAACCATAACGCAATGTAAAGCATTGTTGGAAGACTGCCGCATAAATATATATGTGCTTACCGGGATTTGAACCCGGGACCGCTAGCTTCGTAGGCAATAAATTTATGATTATGACTATCAACTAGGCCAAACAGAGGGGCTATTGCTTAAAGCACTCTCAATCGCAATTGTTTTCATTTTGAAAATCGAAGGCTTGTCTGCATACAAATAGAAACAATTGCTTTGAAGCCAATTGAGATTACGAGTGCGTTAGGCAATAGCGACGCTGGTCGTCCTAAAATTGACCATTTAACCTGGCTACTCGTATTCTACAGCTCCTGAGAAATAAACGGAAGCGGGTTAAAGCTGGTATAATTACGCAAACTTAGTCATAATTTGAGGAAACCGACATTAGTTCGAGGAAATATATAAACATGATGATGCTTCTATCAATATGAAATGATTCACCTGGTTCTTATCACGATCAATACCAAGCCATAACTCAGTGTAAAACCTACCCACAATATCTGTACATGGAAAAACACAATACGAACGTAAATTACTTCTAGGATTCTTTAAAAGTGAGTTTAGTTACTGTCAAATCGGAGAAATACTGGAAAAGGGCCGAATCTTAAGAACCCGAAACAGACGTGCGTGCATGACTCGATGTATGAATGTGGAAGAAGCGAAAGAAATTTGTCAAGATCGTAGCAAGACTAGCAAGTGGAAAGAAGGGGTCTCTGCCTACCCGTCTGGGAAACAGGCGTGATTTAATGTATGTATCTATGTAGTTACTGTCTAATTCCCAACTTTATATGATTTGGTCTGTCTGTCCATCCGTGGCATTGCATTGCGGAAACAAATGGAAAGAGCCCCCCCCCCAGGACAATTGTAGGGTAACCTAATTACTTTACGTTACTAAAATTTATTGACGTAGGTAGGAATTCTTATTATATTATCTCTATCAAAAGATCAAAGTTACACTTAGAACAAAACTACAAAAAAACTGAAATAGACTATCTCAAACGCCAAGTGAAAAAATCTGTGATTAAAAGAAAAAGTCGTTCGCTATCTAACTATTCCTCTTGGCATTCAGTATTAAAAACCATTCTGTTTGGCTTAGCAATCTCATGCTTGTCTAGACAAAACAAATCCCATTTTTATTTGCACTCCTCTAGAACAAACCTGCGCCTACGCATCCACTCCGCAGGTAGGTCATAACAGCGCGTTGACCGCACTTCAAGGTTCACGTGCGAAATGGTGAAGCCGGTGAACGATGAGGGAATTTAGTTTCAGTTTCTGAATATGAAAGAAAAAAACGTTTTTCAGAATGCGCTATTTCAAAAAAGTATACTTGGATAATTTATTGTTTTTAAAAAATAAAAGTTCGTCTCCTTTGCGTACAATTTGCTAATTCCAATGTTTAAGGTACTCGTATACGCCGTCCATTTGGCGTTCGTTTTTCCCACCCTGTATGTTATGTACCCACTTGTGTTAACAAATAAAATACTATGACTAGAATGACAAACCACCCGAAATAATGACGACGTCTTCCTATCCCGATTAAACTAGCTTTCTTTAAAAAAAAACGCCTTTGTATCGGTCCATCCGTTTGGGGGCTACGATGCCATAGACAGACACACAGAAATACACGGTTAACTTATAACACCCCACTAACCCCTCTATTTGACAACGTGATAACCTAATCCCAGTTAGTCCCAGGTTCGATTTCCGGTAGGGTCAAATAAAAACATAAATAGTAGGTCGTTACTGTGAATTCCATTGCCTGAGTATTATGTGTGAACCTTATAGTAATGTGACAATCACAAAAGGCTAGACGTTGATGATAGCACATTAGTGATGCTGTGTGCAAAGGACGCGGATTCAATTTTCGACCGATTCACTAAGTCCTTTGAGTCAGAGAGCTTTGTGTGTAATTCCAGCCAAAATTCTTGAAAAATCTACATTAAATAATTAATACAGACATTGGTAATAAAATCGAAGACGCGCGAACATTTTACTAACTCACATCTTCCGCATCACACCAATTCTAAAAATAATCCGCACAACATCCGTATATACATTCTATGCCAAAAACTGTACATCGAGACCAATCTTTATGAAACTCACAGCCCTGTTAACATTTCGTTTTGTTTCGTATATCAAATGCTTTGTTTTGTCATATCATAACTACAATAGATAGAACGATCGGAAACTTTTTTTATGCCAGAGGCCAAATAGTTAGCGGGTCACCTGATTTTAATCACCGCAGTCAATGGACACCTGCAACACCTGGAGACGAATCGCAATTACCAGCCTTTTGGAAAAGAGTAGGCTCATCTCATGAAGGTCTCGCTTAAGTCTTAGCGGTTCGAAAATACCGCCACAATAAGCTGGTTCCGTCACGGGATCTATGTTTTCTCCATCTCTCTCCCAATTAGTCTTAAATGTTAACTGAAAGGATGGTCCATCATCCAGCAATCCAACGTCAACGGGAGCATTGAAAGACCAAGGTCGAAGACACCCACAAACACTGTGCCTATACCCGGTGACAGTTCAAGTTAGGCTTGTCGGTATATTCAAGGACGTGCTCAAGAGAACATCCTAGATAGCTGTTCGTGACGTGCATCCTTGTCCATTAGTAATTGCACTGCAAACTGAATCAAACTAAAACGTACCGTTATTCCAACAGTATACAGCTGAAAACCTAACATATATGTCCACGCTAGCTGGAATGACGCGAATCGTACCATCCTAACAAACTAAAATAAACCTTTTAGTATCGATGCACAGTAAATATTCGGCTGTATACATGGCCACCGAACTATCTGAAATGATGCGAGACGTACAACGACCGCGTGGCATGTAGGTCATTACGTCACGTACTAGCCGTTACGTATAGGGCTGTCTCCTGTCTAAGTGCTGACGCCGGACGTCAAAACCCCGGACATTTAGGTCTACCCAGGAGTTTGCCCTGGGGACGTCTTAAAAAAAGTGTAGCTAGGAACTTAATCGTATTTTTTGGTAAAAGGCAACCATTTTTTTACGAACACTTTTATAAATGCTTGGTAATTAAAATAAAGTTAACGTTTTATTTTATTACCGTCAAAAGAAAGGCAACAAGGCCCAAGCTCGACAAAGCAACAATCAAAGCCCAAAATGCGATTGCGGAAAAGCCACTGTTGGTGCCGGGCCTCTATTCATATTCAACTTGGTTTTTACTGTATTGTTATGTCATTGGTTCGCCGCCTCAACTGTTATGATAATACGAACTGTCATAAATTTAACAATATAATAACGACATAGGTTTAGACAAAAACAAGACATAGAGTGCTGCTGTCATAGATGCAAGGTAAGAAGTAAGACTTCAAGAGTGTTTGAATCCTTACAGTCTTATTTCGACAGGGAAAAAATTGCAAATTGTCACTTTTTAGAGCAGATGACAGCCCTAGTTCCATACAATGTATGGAAATCTCATTGTTCTTAGACAATGAATGGCGGACGCCAAAACCGTTCTACTTACGGACAAACTGTTCTATTTGCATAGCTTTCGTTGACAACTGTCTGAGTCATTTTGTGTGAATTTGTTATTGGCCCGAGCAAGGTCAGAATATTGAGATGACCAGGGTCAATGCCAAACAACGCAAGATACGGAGTTCGATCCCAAGAGGTCGCCATATACGATGTGTTTTTCTAACTTAAATATACAACCCTTGGAGAGTCCCTATTTAGTAATTTTCCATCATAACAAGCTATTGCCGGCGAGTCCGTCCGCAAAAAGTCGTTTTTCGCAATTTGTCTGGAACTGTCCAATTTGTCAGCATAAACCGTACCCCAGTCTAAATCCGTGTCCGGGGTTCAAACTATGTCGATACCAAACTGCATTTAATTTTACAAGCGTAACAAACAAACAAACCGAGCTACGTTTGCTTTTATATTACTAAGTATGGAGGTATAGATTACGTCAGGAAAGAACGAAAAATACATTTATTCACTACAAACATAAGACACACAGAATAAAAAGTAAAAACAGAAAACAGCAGTAAAAAGAGTAGTGAGGATGTCTTCGCGGCAGTGAATTGTACACTGGCTCAGTAAAATGATGAGGTGTTGAACACCGGCACCGCTAATTTTTACACGCGTACGAAGTAGCTGGCGTCCAGTAGTTCTGAATATTAGATGTAGCCAGATCTACGTCAGTGACGGTATTCGACGCAAAACGCATGTTTTTCCTTCTGCGATGCATGCAGTTGTAAAAGCAAACCGGTTGCCAAACAAACTTCCTCATCCTGACTAGCAAATATTTACGTATCCCAAATTAATGTTTTGTTTACTCTGAGTGAGTTGCGAAAGTCCAGTGGTACAGTGAACCAATTTGATTCCTAGACCACTATGGACTATGTCAATGTTACGTTGTAAACAAAATCATAAGAAGTCTTTTACATTTTGGTTGATAACGTCACTTTAAAATAGTCCATAGTGGCCTAAGAAACAAATTGGTTGACTGTATTAGTATCCCTGTTTACTGACCACTAAATAAGGTTTTGTAAGGTGACTCGATTCACAAATATTCAGTTAACTGTACTGCGATAATAATTACTATTTAACCCTTCCCGTGGCAAGAAAACTATAAAGTGAGTTTTTATTTGAATTTTTAAGTAATGTCATAAAGTCATAAAGTATTCATTGTTTTTTTGACAACATCCTTCATATGACTGTTTGCCACACGAAAGGATAATAGACAAAAACTCTCAATATAATGGTGACCCCTTCTTTTAGACCTGATATCTCAAACATCCCAAGCGGATTTCCAAAAACCTAGCTAAAAGCCACCCTGATAAAACTGGCTTTTTTAAAACGTGTCCATATCGGTCCATCCGTTTGGGAGCTACGATGCCACAGATAGACACATAGACTCACAGGTACGCTCGTTAAACTTTTAACACCCCTCTTTTTTGTAGGGGGTTTAAAGGAGATTTCTCTTCTCATTACGCCTTTCGGGTGAGACCCTAACATCAATATGACTAAAATACAAATCATCATCTTAACCACAACTGCACGCCCTACGAAGCCAATTTCAAGTTGTGGCTGTGATTCGGCCACCGACATCAAAAGCCTTAGCCTCCCGAATCCCCAGGTTTATGCCAAAGGACATAATGCCAAATATAAAAGGCGCCGTATAGTTAATACTACAAGGTTGAAATTACCATGTTACTAAAATAGGTATTGGTTGTGAGGTTTAAAAAAAGATGCATGGTATTTTTGTTCCACACTCCGATTTTAACAAACTGGTGTAGTTAGATTGGTTTTACCACCGTGAGTTTCATTGGACATCACTACATATTATAAAACAAAGTCGCTTCCCGCTGTCTGTCCCTATGTATGCTTAGATCTTTAAAACTATGCAACGGATTTTGATGCGGTTTTTTTTAATAGATAGAGTGATTCAAGAGGAAGGTTTTCATGTATAATAAACTTTGTTTTATGTACGGGTGTTACCGAAAACTCACATAAACCGAAGCGAAGCGAAGGCGGGTCGCTAGTGTATAATAAATCCTGTTTCATGTACGGGTGATACAGAAAACTCACATAAACCGAAGCGAAGCGAGGGCGGGTCGCTAGTTATTAATAAAAAAGATGCCTTCAAGTCGAATTGAAACACAGATGCATGGTTTTTAATATACATATATAAACAACAATATTAAAAATGCAGTTGGATATTAAAAGCTGTCTTGACAGCATTATATTAAAGTGAGTTTAAGTATCACCAAACCGTCAAATCAATTAATATTGTCACGAGTTAATCAATTCCGTTCGTTTGACACATTTTCAACTCTAACTGTTACAACGTCAAAAGGTTAAATCTTATTGCTTAGCAACAAGAGAATTTTAAAAACCGTTTCAGGGTTCAACTTATTTCCATTGACGTCATGTAATACTCGAGAGCAATGAAGAATGGTCACAGTACAAACAAAATCGTAAACACGGTGACTACAATTTATTTGTTAAGTGCAAAGTTTTGTGGGTTAGCGGTGACTGAAATCACTCAAGAGTTTGTTCGTCTAGTTTAACAGTAAATCGATCTGTTCAGTTAGATGGTGGATAAGATCTTTACTTATTTTCTAGTTTTGACGAGAAAATCGACGCAAAAATATGCTCCGATCTCTTTTGATGCAACAACGGTGCCGTCAGTTCCAAGAATCTCTATTTTAGAAAGAATATAACAAGTGTTTTTTAAACATCGTTGGATTGTAGCGGTGTTACCATGGCAACATCAAATTTAACATGGGCCAGAGGAAAAATGAGTACTTGTATCTTGTATGTAAATCAATCGGTCCTATTTCATCGACAAGTTACGAAAAACCTTAAAATCAAGGTTTATCTTACAAACCTTTACACTTTTTTTCATTTACTTTTAAGATCCTTCACACGACAATATATCAAGTTACCTAATTCCCAAACATTTAAATTCAACAAGTCATAGTTCAAACGCGTTGCTCGGAGTGCATAGACGATGCACCGGGGTCAACGGCCGGAGCCGGAAGTGACGTCACCGCGCCTGCGGGCGTGACATTGCGATGATACTGGTTGCAGCCAGTCAGATTGTCTATGTCTGAACTGGGCAGTCGAACTGTCCAAAGACGGTGACGACACGGGTTAGGGCCTGTTGTTTGATTAGTAGTTAAACTAACTAATTGTTAAAATTTTAAAAAGGAATCGAAAATTTGAAGGAATCTCAAGGAAATGTGTCAAATTTTCAGTTCCTTTTTCGAATTTTAACAATTAGTTACTTTAACTACTGATCAAACAACAGGCCCTTATTGTGAATTATGTTATATTTATTTTCTGCGTGTAAAAGTTCTGAACCAAAATGGTAATTAAATAAATAAAATTTGGGGGAAAAATTCACCACACAAATTGACCAAGTCCTAAACTAGGCTTGTACTAACTATGGGTACCAGGCAACGATAAACACACCCATACTTAAATACAGAAATACATATTAGTAGTATACAAAGAAAACACCCCAGACTCGGAAACATATACTGACCGGTAATCGAACCCGGGGCCGCTAGCTTCGTAGGCAGGATCACTAGGCTAACTGCATCGTCGAAAATTACGGTGAAATAGATAAAAGATTTTTATTCAGTACGTGTTAGGTGTATGTCTGTCTGTGTATCACACCAGTTTTTTACTACTACCTAGCCTTAGCTATACGTTAGATATTTAAGAAATTCTGGTAAGTTTACAGTTTCAGTGATATAAAAAATATATAAATAAGGACAATAGTGAAAAAAAAAGGGAAACAACGAGCTCCCGTCTCAATTGACTTCTTTTATGCCTAGTACCTACTATAGCCAGTGCCACTGTGACCGCCATTGGTTATATTACACATAGACTGGTATGGACATACAGATGTTACCATTATTTGCGTGGTAAAAGTACTCGTATTATTTCCCGTATTACCAGCACGTTGCTGATTGTTTATCTGTAGCGTATACGTGACCACGACAATGCTGGTGTAATAAAGCCTTTCGCACCTGCAATTTAGGACATTATCATTGCACCTGTTTGCAATCTGCACACAGTAACAGAATCTGATTACACATCGCTCGCTGAACAGATCCCATTTTCAATTAACATCTGTTTGACCATAAGGCCAGCCAGTTCGGAGCAGACCCCTTACAGGTTCTGAGCTCCTGGTAATAGGATGACTAAACACCCTCATCTGATGGCCGATGGAGTCCGAAGACTTCTCGAGTAGCGTCCGCGAGCCGGAAGACGCAGCGTGGGCTGGCCTTCAATAAGGTGGCCTGACGACGTAGCTAAGGTTACTGGACACAGATGAATGCAATTGTGGCGCAGGATCGGTCCTTGTGGCAAACCTTGAGGTAGGCCTATGTCCAGCAGTGGACGTTTTTCGGCTGAAATGGTGAGGATAATGAACATAATCTAAATCGGAAAAGAAAACTATTCGGTATAATTATTACTTAAATAAACAAATATACAAAAAGTCGTTAGAAAAGCCTCCATACATGTTCTTCCATTACTCTAATTACACCAAAAAAGCTTCCAAAGTTAAAAAGAGGCTATTTTTAAACTCGCAATCATCCAGTTAAGTCATTCACTCACGGAAGCGAGACGATGGCCTGCTGATGACAGACACTCTCACTGTGGTCTAGTTATATAAAAATAAATGACTCGTATAGTCGACTGATGGTGATGACTTGATGACCGTAATGTCGGATTGTCGAGTTAGTCAACTTAACTTTTGGACATTGACAAAAACTATACCAAGTAACTGTGTTCTTTTGAAGACTGGTATTAGGCAGACCTTGGCTTTTTTATGGAATGGAGATGGCAAACAAGCACATAGGCCGCCTGCCCCATGCCCTATTTAATCATCCTGACAATGACACGTGACTGTTGACATTTCATTGTACATTGGGCAGCTTATATTAATTCCATTGATGTAGGCTTGCATTGATTGTAGTGGGCTTGCAACCTGTCACTAATACACTGGTAAACATCTTAGCCTAAGTGTGCAAAATGTGGTTACAGAATTATCAACAAGTTTTTAGAGTTGTTGGTAATTCGGTTGCTCTGCCTACCCCACTCCGGGAATAAAGGCGTGAGTTTATGTATGTGTATGTATGCATTAATGTAGGAAATTGTTGACTTTGCAATGTATAACGAATTGTCACTTGGATCCGAGATCTAAAGACATGTTCATTCTCAAGACTATGATGGCGTGTCTCTATGCAAGTAATTTTACCGATGTCTTATTAATCCCCACTTTAGAACACAACAATACAAACCCCATTTGACTGTCGGTTAAAGAATAAAGTGCTTGAATATTATACAATAACGATGTATTTGACATACCTGCCATCTCGCATTCATTCATTGTTTGTTCCCCACTAACTAGACCTGTACAGACCATATTTTATTGTTGCTATGAATGTAAAACAAGCCACTCTCAACAAGGGGACCCCTTATCTCCAGCACACCGTCAAACTTCCGTGCGTGTATCAACCCGCGTTCCAATTGTTTGGCTATGTTTGGAGTGCGGCAGACAGGCAAAAGAACAGCCTTTCACGTCTGTTCATGACGGGTTAAAAAATGTACTCAAATTTTGTGTTTTGTTTGTTGTTAGTTATCGTTGAGCTTTCCACATAGGCTTTATTAAGTAGCACTTATGTTTTTACCCGACTGTGTCAGATCAGAAGGAGCGTAACGTTTTTGATGTAATGATGCGGTCGAATGATGGCGACAGGATCTCCGCTATACTTAATGTCGACCCAGCGTGCTGGGACTGGTGAGTTTGGTCTTGACAAGCCGATGATGACAGTGTAAAAAAGTACAGAGCTTGTTCCTCAAAATCAAATTGATCAGTATATTACTTTAAACCTTGAAAGTTAATATAGAGTACATTTTCTGTTATTGGAAAGATCTAAAAGCTAGAATACACACCGATGATAAGGAACGTCAGTTGTGGGATGGTATCGTAAGGTACCGAGTTCGAACTCTAGCAGTAACCATGTACCAATGAGATACCCTTAAATTATAAGAGAAGATCATAAAAAAAACTGCATCTTCTAACAGCCAAGTACAAAGGTAATTACACAATAGATCCTGAAGGATCGAGGCGTATCTTAAAGGGCCCAACTCTACAAGATAAAAAGATAAGAAAACACCAAAGATAATTAATGATTCTGGTGTATTTTGGAATGTACTAATCATCTGGGGTCATGTCTTTTTCTTCCTCACATCCCTAGCCATCATCTCAGGTTTCACTCCCTTCTTTTTCATACCCACCCATCTCTCTTTACGAATTCCTTGCTAAAGCAATAAACCACTAAACTTTGAGATATCGTTTGTTTTTTTTCAAGGAGGATCATACTACGTCAAAACTAACTCCGATTATATACAGACGCTTACATCATTGCCTTTGGCTGGAACTTTCAACAAATTTCAACTTAAAGCTGCCGTGACTGGGGGATGTTTCAAAGTTTGCTAAGGGAGCCTTCGGTCGCGGTATCAAGTGCATTTGCCAATCGGGTGCATGCATGCAACCCTCTGTAAACCGAGCCGAATAAATATCGGAATTCGTTGCACATGCATTATTTCGGGTCATGTGTACTGTTGGATTAGTAATATTATAAACGCGAAAGTTTGTACGAGTATGTACGGATGTTTGTTACTTTCAACCTGCAAAGGCTGGACAGAATTGAATGAAATTTGGAATGGAAGTAGCTTATACGCTGGATTCTTGGTTTTTTTGGCTGCCATCTTATCCATTAACCTACCGCCAAACAGCAGTGTTCACACTGTTGTGTTCCGGTTTGGGGATAAGACAGCCGGTGAAATCACAAGCATAGAGGCATTCCATCTTAGTCCTCAGGGTTGGCAACGCATTTGCAGTCTTAGGATTGCATTGCAGTCTTGTGAATGCGAATGTCTGTGGGTCACAGTTTCCACATACCATCAGGTGGCCTGTGTGCTCGTTTGTCTTCTCTATGCCATAAAAAAAAAAAAAAAAAAAATTGAAACATAGGCTACTTTTTATCCCGGAAAATTTATGTTCCCGAGGAAATATCGATAATCGTAATCTACGTGGACGAAGTCGTGGGCAGAAGCTAGTACTCATATAAATGTGAAAGTAACTTTGTCTGTTTGTTACGCGTTCACGAGTAAAGCTCTGAACCGATTTCGATGAAATTTGGTACCCAAAATCCCATGGTTATTTTTCTTTATATAGGTAGGTTCGTATCTTTTTTTTCTTTTTCATAGAAGGTAAAAGAGTCGTCTTAAACTTAAAAAAAATATTTAACGTCCACTGTTTGTGCTGGTTCGATTTATACTTACGTCTTTAGGGTTTGGTTGTTTGTTTGTTTTGACAACACCAAGATACGGCTCACCCTAATTTGGACCGCTAAGTGTATTGTAATATTTTTTGTGTTGTTTATTATGTTTACAATGTGTAAGGTTTAAAAGGGTTGCCAGATAACAATGAAAGATAAACGAAAGTGCCAATAATTCTGAAACGGATTAAATTTTAACCACACACAGGGTTTATTTTAACAATATCAATATTGAAGATATCCTTGATACATTATCTCGCATCTTTAATTTGCCCAAAACACCGTACTTCTTATCTCATGATTAAAATGTCCTTTTACGAAAGTGATCGATTAACCTGAGACTTATCAGAAGATAAATGCTTCCTGCCTCTTATAAGGAACTGGTCCATTTGCACTAATGCAACTTGTTTTAATTGATTAGTGGTAATTATAAAACCAGTAGTGCTAATGAGGCTGTAGTAAGAAACTAATAGCTTCGATTTTGCGAATACGCGTGTGTACGTAGAGTTGGCCTAAGTAGTTGCACACTTTAGTCCCGTGTCGCTATAACGCTTTTGAGAGATTAGTGCAGGGGTGTTATTCTGTTAAAAACGGCATTCCCTCGGTCGAACGAGTTGACGTGGGTCAGCTTATATAACCCGGCGAGTTTAAGTAGTCCTGTCAAAGCGTACAAAACCCATTTTAACGTGTGCATTGTCAATTAGGCAGCAGGACTTCTGTCGATAAGGTCAAAAGTATAAGGCTTGCGGCTTAAAAGCATTGCAAAGCGTTGCAATTGACATAAATTTCGCAACCGTTATTTTTAAAAGTTTCAAATGTTTAAAATCGTCAGAGTGGCCGATACACGCCGTAACCTCTATCATTTTTGAAATATTCCATTCATAATTAAAACAATTTTTTTAATATACTTCAACAGTAAAAAATAATTTAACTCATGATACAAACTGACATCTAACATTGTCATAACAACCAGCAAATTTTAATCGTCACGTCAAGAGAAAAATAGGTCACCGCAATTTTTTTCGTGACCGACTAACGACGAGTTTCCGTCACCGGGAGTTTTCCCTTTCATACGAGCCTGTCCAATCACAGGTCATAGTAATATTTGCAGATCGTTGAACTCGCTAATTTGGCTGTGTTTTGAGTGTTTTTAAAAAATTGGTTTCTATTGCGACGGAGTACGGTTCAAGACTGAAATGAAATATTTCCTTTATAGCCTTTTGCTTTTATGTAGATTTTTGCGTGTGGAAGCTGTTTATATTCAGTGCTCAAGATCGTTATTTGTTTGGATTTTTGACGCACCTTACGCGTCACGGACCGTGAGTGTGTTAACACATTAAACATTAAGCGCTGAGGGATACTAAGTGAAACCAGCTTATAAGAACATATCAATTAGATAGATTCAACTGAACGTGTAACGATTCAGTTTAGATTTTCATACAAGATCGACTACATAGTCTCCATTTAGTTCTTGGCATTGAATACACACTGTTATGCTGGACATTCACGATCAGTCCATCGCGCCAGTTGGCGCTGCGTCCATCCAAAGATCGTAAATGCTAAAAATTAAGTCTTTATTTTGGACTGACGACGACCTAGTGATTTTTCCGTCTTGTCATATATCGTCACGGCATTTGATCGTGAGTGCGGAAACGAACGAACTGAGGTGTTATTTTGTTAGTCACTAGCGAGCTGTTGCTAGTAAAATCGTGATGTGTATGCGGCTCGCGGGCCTGTTCTCCACTAGAAGCTCGTTCTTGTAACTGCTACGGTTACAGTCACAACTCGTTAGTGAGTCCCCGGTTCAAGAATGGCTTTCTATCGAACGGTCGGTCGAGTGAGCGAAGTCATACGAGCGGGCTCACACTACGGGTAAGGAAACCTTACACGGCCTTACATGTTGTTTATAAGCTATGACGGGACAACATAAACTCGCCGGTTAATACTAGGTTCGTTGAATTCAAAAGCGAGTTGTTTGAGATCCAAACCTGACATGAGCCGAACGTTAGTGGGCAAACATTTTCGCGTCCTTCCATTTGCTTGGCTACGATTGGACCGGCTCCATTTTCCACTATCCAATGTTCATTCAGTAAACAAATCTTTGACAAACGATACAAACATGGCGTCTGATATATAAACATTGAAGATAACCGCATAGTCTCGAGATAGTTGATTCCGTTTCATGTGGCACGAGACAAGAACAAATCGGCCCCCGTTTCGCAGTCGACGGCGACCATTCGTCATAAAAACACTCGGATAACGATTTAGCCTTCTCAATTTGTTTCTGGCCCTGTTATCTGAAGTGACAGGAGAGCGTGAATACGTCACGAGACATGTTTTAGCTCACTCATGACTAGTCAAGAACCCAAGATGAATATCGGAGGACAATCTCCCACACGACCTAGTCCCAAACTAAGCTCTAGGCTTGTACCTACTAGTAGGAATGCAATTTAACCGGTTATTAACCGTGTTAGTATGAGAATAACCTGTTAAAACTGGTTATAACCGGTTATTTGTATTTCCTACCTACTAGTAACGCAAAAACTGGATACACAAATACTGGAATCGAACCCGAGACTGCTCGCTTTGTAGGCAGGGTCGCTCACTACCAACCAGAAAACCTGCGTTGTCATTTAAATGTGGTATGTTGTATGTCATTAAGGGATAAGTTCGTGTTTATACATACATATTGTCTTTCCGTTTCTTTTTCACATTGTCATTTTCTGTTCGTGCAATAAAGAGTTCTCATACATTCTTGGTTAAAAAGCTAGAACGCACATCACAAGTCAATGCTTAAGGCACCGTCATATAATGTCACAGTTATTCAATTGTTTATAGATCTTATTGTTTCAGAGATTACAGCTGGTTTGTTGCCCTCTTCACATCGCGTGACGTAGGCTGCATTGATTGATCACTACAATTGTCGGTCTTTGAAGCAGTGGATCGCTGCCAACGAGAATTTTATCGAGGTACGTTTATTACGATCGATGAACCCAGGGGCTTCAGTTGCGTAACTCTAGAATGTAGATGTATTTGATGATAATACAGGCATTTAACATATCCAGACAGAAATAAAACAAGTCAAAATCTCTCATCATTTACTTAAGAGCTATGCTCTTGTCGGTGGAGTGATTTCCATTCTTCCTATTCCAAGCCTTCTCTTTAACACACTGATACAGCACGACTCCTACTTTTTGGTGTCAAACTTTTCCTTTTGCCTTCTATTTTTCGTTGAATTATCTTAATGTGCGTCGAGACGTAACAGGTGACCAAACATCTTCTAAATGTCTTCATAGTATTAATGCCATCTGTCCCTCTGTATGCACGCAGATCTTTCAAAATACGCCACGGATGTTAATGCTGTTTTCATCAAAATATTTACACAAACTTACATAAACTGAAGCGAAGCGAGGGCGGGTCGTTAGTTACTAATGAATAGATAAAACCCCCTGAAATAATTTCGACACTAGATCAGAGTAGATAACTCTTAAACCCCAACCCAACCCCCATCCCCTCCCAACCAATTTTCATGAAACCTAGCTTAAAACCATGCCAGGTAAATAAGCTTCCTTTTAAAGAAAACCGCGTCTGAATTTGGCCATTCGTTTCCAAGCTGCGATGACACACACAGAGATACACACTGAAACTTAATACGTTCCTCGATTTTCGTCGAGGGTTAAAAAGAGAACAAAAGTGGACAGCGAAATAGAAAGAAAGAGGTTATTATTCTTATCATCAACGCCTTTAGAGACAGATATTTTTTGTAGACCCGAGGATTTGGCAATTGGCACATTAAATTCCGGGCCCTAATTTCTGAAGTAACTTATAGAACCCAAACGGTTTTCGATCTGGGTGGATCTAGTAAATTACAAATCATCCTTCGTTCTATCTTCCGTTTTGCGTTTATATTTTATATTTTCACAGAGGTAAATGTATTCCGCCTAGGAATTTATTCGTGTGAAACATTTCAAAACAAAACACGATAGAGCAGAAACGTTGAACTAAAATCCGATCACACCCGCATCAAACAACATATCTAGTTTATTGTTTTGAGGAGTCATAAATACCAGCTAACAGATCGACCCGGCCAACAACACGTTTATGCTGAAATTTTCCGTTATTCATAGAAATGGTTCACCTTCACGGATCATCCGTTTTGTGTCATAGACCAAATATATGTCAAATATCCAATTACAGAAACCGGGAGTCAGCTTGGTTCTATTCGAACCGCAGTATTAAATTAACAGCTTCAAACGCTTTCGGAGTAACGAGAAAAGGATGTTAGAATATATTGCCAGCCCTGTTTCCAACGCAAATCATAAATTGATTCTCCAATTAAATACGCATGCGAGTGTCCTGTAACCCATTTAACAAGTATCAACCAATTGCGAGGCGTCAGTCGCAAATTTTAACCGTTACAGCATGCAGCCGTCTTTTAAACCGACTTGTTCTTTTTTCGAAACGTTCGCCAATTTCTCGACGCTGATTGGCCGATGCGCTTAATGGCCGACATTGTGATATTGTTACTCTGGAATGTTTAAACGGAGATGATATTTGTTTTATTTAATAACTTTGTGCTTGGCTCAATTTTGGTGTCAATTGATGACATAGATACAAGTCGTAATTAAGAATGTTTTCTTGCGATGAAGTCCATGGCAATATAATGTTATGTTAATATAATTTGATTTAAATATCTAAAGTAGGTATTATTGATCTTGGACGTCAGGAAACATCGCGTGTGGTATTCTTCGACTCTTCTTGAGTTGCTGGTGTTTATGGGCGGT
This sequence comes from Acleris laterana, assembly GCA_963966035.1. NCBI lineage: Eukaryota > Metazoa > Arthropoda > Insecta > Lepidoptera > Tortricidae > Acleris > Acleris laterana. The sequence goes on along the minus strand of OZ014462.1, from coordinate 10,841,512 downwards.
AGTGATCAGGTAAGTAGGCAGCCCACATGCTCGTTTGCCTCCAAATTTTATAAAAAATATTGGCTTTTTTTGCTACAACCTATCCTTATGACGCCACGCGATTCTTACGTGTGCACGGTCTATGAGACTTTTTATTTTACCCAGTGATTTCGTCCAAATACGTAAGTAGGTATAGTAAACATTTCCAAGTAAATCTAATTACCTACTGGACCAACGAGCAACGACCTACACCTTTTCTATACTTCCTTACCAGATCTCAACATTCGGTTCCGAGCTTCCTGATGTCTATGCAAAATGGACCCACAATCGTGTCATTGGCAGATCTACTTAACCAGCATAATTGGAAATCGCCATAAGATTAGGTTGGAAAGCAAGGTCGCGTCTTGACCTCGAATGGTGGCAATCAGAGCGGCGCACTGCCAAAGCTTGACCCCTGTAGACCTTAACGCAATGACCGCCCGTAACGCACACGGTGCGTCAAATTACGATTACGTGATTGTGGAAAACATTCAGCGCTAGCGATTCGAATTTCGAAGCGAACTCAATATATTCTGCTGAATGAATAGATTAAAACTTCGACGCGAGATGTGTGAGTGACAGGATAAAACATGGCGATCAAAGGATTTATATTAAGGAAACGGAAAATACGTTACATTATAACATTTGTAAATAGAAATAAATTATATAAAATGAGTATGGTGTTAGGTACTACCTAAATCAGTCTCCCTATGAAAAGGGGGAGGCCCTTTGCACCCTTCCTGTTATACCAATTTTCTATCTCGTTGCCTTTAAAGGCGGGGTTGGTTGTTGTTTCCTCTGGGATTTCGAATGTACATGGGGTGATTATGGTTGCTTACCATCATGTGATCAAAATGCTCGTAGTCGTAAGACCGCATCTTACCTAAAACAAAACAAAAGAAGGTTAGGTTTCATTTAAAACGTACATACGTACTGGCACATTAGGACACGCAAAAAAATAGTACCTTGTCGCCAATTTGGTATAGGCAGTATAAAAAATTCATCGATTATGAAAAACATCATAAAAGTAATTAAATTGAGTGAGAGAATGCTTAACAATACAAAACTCCAACTAGTGTCAAGTTTCACTATATAAGTCAAGTAACCTGGCAATGAAGGTTTTTTGCATGGGAACTACAATAAGCAAGACACGTGTTTAACGAGTTATTCCATCTTTGTGTGCCTTTTAACACGTCCAGCGCTCATAATAGTGCTTCTATAGATATTTACGTGACGTGCGTCATTGGCAATTCATGCGTTTAACCTCGTTTCCTTGGTCTTAATGACTATATCGACGGATATTATAGTACAACATGCCCTTGATACAGCTCCTGAACAATTAACGGCATTATTGATGTTTTCTATGTATTTAAGTCTGTACTTATGTGTATTTGTACGTTTATCGTTCGTTGTGGAGTACCCATAGTTCAAGCCTAGATTAGAGCTTATTAGTTAAACGACAATAAGTGAATCTGTATGAGATTGTTCCTTAAGAATTATTAATTTTACGCGTGTCTACTCAGCGACTAGTGTCATTGTAAGAATAAGTAATATGTTAATGATGATCATTAGTAACCCTATAGGTTTTCTTAAGCATTAGTGAACGAACCAAATCAAAATAGTGCAATGGTTTGCTAATGTGTTTTGGGGACTACATACATAAGACAAAATATCGGCTTGTAGCAGTGTTACTACTAGTGCGACATTGCCAAATGCGCAAATTCCTCTTAATCTCTCTTTCCACCTTTCTTTTCACTTTTTCCACTAATTTCTCTAAATTCGGCAACGCTTCACGTCTTCCGGTATTGGGGTGTCCACGGGCATCAACATGTGACCCGCTATCTTTTTGGTCCACACAATCTACATCTTTTTCTTCTCAATTGTCAATCCGTCCTTCCCATCCATTGCTAATGCAAGTACTTATGGAAATAATAAGGGCATCCGTATGAGTATGGATCTGACGTTAACTATAGTAGAGATAGTTTATCTTATCTCTTATCAGCTAGACGCAGTAACCTCGATTACCGGGTTGTTAAATATTTTGATAAGTGAAATAGATTAATTATGAGGATATTGCATTGGGGCTTGTGTTTTTAGACTTCTACGAATCATTGTCATCACACACCTGTCTCGATCACTTGTCTTTTTTTAATTCACAGATATTGTACGTATCTAGGCATAGAAGAATACAAAATAGAGCTAGCTAGCTTAGAATGAAAATAATGTATTAAATGCAAAAATTAAATTAAATTCATCGTTTATATTTAAAACTGTTGAAATTCAATAAGACAACTTCGAAGAATTGAGTTTAAAAATAGGATACTAAAACCAAACAAACTATGATGATGATGCCAGACCAAATAAATGGCTGCTGTAAAAAGATAAGCCAATGCGTCAAAGAGATAGATCATGATATTTTTCTGTGCAGCCATTCAGGAAGTGCATATCAGTTTTCTTTACGAATGAATCATTTAATGCAGGAAGTCGCTAGAATTACTCTACTCCTTGCTAATGATTATGTATATGTACTCGTAGAGTATTAAGTTGAAGTATGACGGTGTTTGTAGGAATTTATCGTACAGTCGTAAATAGCATAATAAGTTTTTTTTTTATGGATCCAGTGCGTTTATAATTGTTTTAAACGGTAAAAGATAGCCGCGTGGGGTTTTTCGATTATAGTGCCAACTCTAAGTTAGTCGGTTCGGACGGAACTCTCTATGCGCAAGTCCGATATGGACTCGACTGGTTTGTTTCTTTATGACTCATTCATCATTATGAAGGTTGGTCGTCAGAATTTTAAGCATTTCTTTTCTATAGTTTCCCAGTAGAATTTTACTCAGAAATATGTACGAGTATCTATCATGACCCAAACCTTTCGACGCTTGAACTAACGTTGACTTTTCCTTTTCAAACTATGGAACATCTTTAATAAACATCGAACATACCTCCCTATCCATAAGACAACGAGCTTGAGCCTGCAATGTTTATTTTACATATTAATCAGGAAACAATCTTATAATACACACGACGCTTCGGTAGCCCATCACGTCCATGCCATGACTCAATAATTGTAAGCGGTAACAATACCGTAACGAATACAAATCAGGTAAACCGAATGAATTACCTAAACTAAACAAAGATTTCTTTGTTTGAATGATGAGGCCGTTACTCACCTAAGTCACCTTACGGATTTTCGAACAAGTAGGTCGAGTAAAAGTACTTTTAATTAGTATTGACGTTGATGTTATTGTTACTCCCGGAAACAGGATACTTCGGATATCAGTTTCTTTCCACAACGACGAAGCGTTTGAGTTCAATAACAATACAAGTACTCAGGTATCTATATCTTTATCAGATTAGTTCTAAGTACGTTTAATCTTTGACACCATTTTTATTTGTAACAATAACCTTTGAAGATTCTAAGAAGCAGCACATAAGATTACGACAGAGGTAATCCGAACCGTAATCGTCTGTCGACCTTTGCACGGCCCATTTAAATTGCATGAGCGTCTGCAATCATTGTTCTATCTGACATCGTCTGCAAGATTTAGGACAACACAACGGTCCTTTTCATCCTCGTTTCATCTGAATCATTAACCCGCACACCCACATTACAAATGACTGTCCCCATTTCTGTCCAATCAATTCGTCATTACAGTCGCAATAGCGTGCAGAAAAAGCTACACCCACGCGCAGCCCAATATGGTGGAAAAAAACAATGGCGGTCATAACGGCACGCGCATTGTCAAAACGCCGAAAAAATTATGTCAACTGTCTGACACGCGAGCGTTGTGTCAAATGCGTCAACTGGTTCACTCTCGAGTTGTTGATTGAACGCGTTTTGTCGCCGATGGAAATGGGCCTGAATAATTTACGAGCGGTGGCTCGTGGAAACTGTTTTTTCATGCTCTTTAGAGTGTTTAATAATGGAGCAGGTGAGATCGGCTGTTCGGCTGTTTCGTACGCGCATATTTTATGGCGAACTTTACCGAACGGAAATAGCTTAAGACATGAAGACGTGAAAATAGAAGAACTATGAACACTGAAACTTCGAATGGCATGTGGCGAAATTGGAAAAAAAATATGAAGGAAACATAACATAGTAAAGTGGCACTCCTACATTCAAAAAAAGGCCCCTTAGGTCAGTGTTATTCATAATTTCTTTCATTACCATACCCTCGCAGTAAATTAATCAGAGATTTAATTCTGTTTTATTGCAAAGGACGTATCTGACGGCATTTCCGTTGTTTAAATCTTAATTAACGGCATGTTAATATAAAAAGAGCTTTCAACTGTCATGAATCATGAAAGTATTCGAATTACTCGATGGACCATCAGTGCCAACTCGTCGGAGCATCGGGTCATGTTGTATGAGTGTTGGTAGAGTGGGCAGTGAATATTTTACGCATTCGCTACCGGCGGTTGGTAATTAGTATGTAATAACGACACTTAAGCGTGTCACTTGCGCTCGAAGTGACTATACTGACGAGTTTTTTGACGGAAAACCGATTCGAATTTATTTCATTACGTCTTAAATCCTTTATAAACAGGATGTTTGGCGTAATAAGGATTTAACACTCCCACAGTCAGGCTCCAACATTTCCACACAAATATACAATTATTTCCAGTTCGTTGCATAAAACGTGTTAAGGAAGGAATAAATTTAATATATGTTTACAACGCTGGAAGATTGTGACAAATGAACGGGAAAACAAAGAATCAGACGGAAATATAGCAAAGTAATTTGTACTTGCAATTGTTTGATTTGCTATGTTGCAATTACTTATTATACTTGTTGTCGACCAACACTTTTTGCTCGATTTCAGAAGTGCCGTGTGCCGTTATTCCACATATTGGTCAACCTGAAAACAATTTCAACTCGCTTCAATAAATATTGAAGCATGTTTCAACAGCGTGTTTCATCTAGAACACAAATAAATTGTGAACTACAAATAAACGGTTTGTTTGCTCTACATCCCCTTAGCTTATATTTACTGTACGAGTATTTGTTTTCTAACCGAGGGAGGAAAATAAAGGATTGCGCAGCACGCCTGCATACAGCTGTGTTACAAGAAATTGGAAAATAGGCTGATTAGTTTAAGAAACAGATTCACAGGGGATTGATGGGATAAACCAATTTAAATCATTTATCCAAATAATTGATATTGAGGGCTCTTTGCTCGTCGGTAACATGGATTGAATGAAAACCCAGCTACCAGAATTACTCTTCTATTGAACCTCACTTTCAAAAACAAAAGCCACAACTTATTGCTCCTTAGACCGTCTTCTCAAACCTCGTTTGAGTATGTCACACACGGAGCAGTATGTCCCGGATCGATGATCATAGTCTGCACATTTACATTTTCCGTTGTACCCTCATTACATATTCATGTCTCTGTTTAAGTGATTTTTTACCCGCCAGCCGCGGTGATATTATTTGTAAGATATTCTAAACGGCGGCATTTAAATTTCGTAGCCAACGAGACGTTTCCCTGAATATAAAAGACTGTCTATCTAGTTTCTGTGGGCCGTTTTATCACCAGGTGCCTCTTGGGGAGCGTTAGTTGACTCAGACTTGTTAAATCGCTCATGCGGCCTTCTTACTGTACAAAGTTAATTAATAATTCATTATACATACTCACTATCTTGGAACAAGAAGACATATTGAACAGGACAGAAAAGGGATGACCCTCTCTTCTACATTCTTTAAAACCGTAAATCGAATGCGTGATACATTGGAGAGCTCTTAAAGAGTGTCAAAAGTATCACTAACATTTTGAAAGCTGGTAAAAACCTAATTAGATCGGCTTCCTGTTCGCTGAACCCTACAGCATGTGAAATGATAGACAGCCATCAACAGAACCCTAAACAAAATAAGGCTTCCCCCACACTATCGTGAGCGTTGCCATCGGAGCAGTCGTGCGTGTCCGATCGTCCGGCCGATTGCCCAATTCGTTGCACACGATGTTACAAAGGCCATAATTTCCTGGTAGATCCTGCTTTTAATTACTGCTTGGAAACAGGACTTGGGATTGAGTGATAGACAGGTGATAGACAAAGCAGCAGTCGTAGGAATATTATTGTGAAATGTGAAGAATGTAACAAGGATGCTTGCACCCAAGCTGTGATCCTGTTGCAAAAAAGAGTAAATAAGTTAGAAAAGAGCTTATTTACGTAAATTATTATTACATTTTCAGATATTACTTATAAATCATTCAACCAGTAGAATTATTGACGCCAGAACGTAGTCTGGTAGCTCATGAGAACTTCGAAATTTCTTGTGCAACTGCACTGTAAACTGTTTTTAATCTTGTTTGTTGGGTATGATTAGCACAAAAGAAGGAATTGCAGACTTATTATTGTTGTCCTGATTCGAGTATAATTTCATTGTTGCTGGTCGAGTAGTAAAAAAAAACAATATAACCATTGAAAAAATAGCACACAACTTTGAAATCAATGTCGTCATTGCTGTAGCCAAAGATATAGCAGATGCAAACGCGACATTCAAGTTTCTAAAGCAAGAAATATCCAGTAAAGCCTCAAGTCCAGAGAATCCTGCAAGTTTAGAATTTCATCCCACGTATTCGCGAGAGCATTGACCCATTAAGTGCGATTCCTGTGTTACTGACCCCGATGAATGGCTTGTGTTATGCAAGTAATAATCGTGTAGCGTTACAGTTGGGAAAATGGATGGAGGTGTCATGTTCTAGTATGTTACGCGGTCTGTGGTTTGATGACGTCATTGTGGCATTTTTCTTGCCGTGTTTTTATTATCCTGATATATTAAAATAGTTCTAGTAGGTTCGCTATTTGATCGTTGACGAATTATGCGTTTTCAATATAAGATAATGCTCCTCGCTACTTCACATTAAATATTTATTTATTTTACGATGAGGGTAAGCTCGTGGGAAGCCGATAGATTCGAGATCAGTAAATAAAACTATCGTAGAGATCGTTGGAGAAGATATGTCCAGTAGAGGCCTTCTTTTGGCTGCTATCATTGATGATAATTATGAATAAAGTGGCGAAGCGTGTCTTTGTGGAATCGAAAACACAATAATGATGGGATTAACTTGACTGTTTCTAAGAAGAATAACTGGACAAAATCGAGAAGTGGAAAAAGAGTAAATCTAAGACGATCTATTGGGTTCGAAGATAGATATACCTATTGATTACCTATTAAGCGCACTGTAAATAAGACACTGGTACTATTTTTTTTAATATGGTGTGTTTGTTGGTTCCTCCTTCACGCTGCAATGGCTGGACGTTTTGATAGTTCCCGAGGGAATAACCATAAGCGATATTTACGCGGACGAAACCGAGGCTGCTAGGTGCTATTATTCAATACACTTATTCGAGTTATCCGGGTAACGATAATGATCGAACGACTAAAGTTTGAAAGGAACTGATTAAGTAATTTGAATCATTCATTCTCTACTAGCGTGTATAGTATTCTCTTTTGTTTTCCAAAAACTGTTGTCTATACACGTTATAGGTATTAGAGATGAAAAAAGTGAAGCCTAATGTATTTTAAAAGGAATATTACTATTTCCATACACATCACCCCTGCTAGGATAAAAAATTGAAAACCCCATATCTTATTATTTATGGCCCCCACAGTCACCAGATCTCGTTAGCGATTAAAAAAAGCGAAATGCAACGCGAAAGCAATAGCGCACTGCTTTCCCCGCGGATGAAATCATATTCTGCAGTGTGAAATGCAATCGGCACCAGACTGCACTCTCTGCAATATAAAAAGTTCCATACGTAGTTATGATAAAGTTTACTTTGGTACGTGAGAGCGGAGATGAAAAACGTCTAGCCATATAAAGGTATTTTATCCGACCGAATCTAGAGTATGTTAAAGTGTAAGTTAGAAAGAATGTTATGGTGGTTGGCGTTTACGCCGTTTTTTATTGTTGTTGCCATGTTATTTATATAAGAGTACAATCAAGAGCATCGTAACCGCCACCTGCCGTAAGGTCTCTTTTAAATTGTACACATATAGAGCGAGTTGAATTTACGCTTGGTAACTGAGTAAGGTGTAATGCAGTTCTACCCTCCGCGAAGTTTATTTTGCAATATTTTTATTTGAACAATTTTATTATGCGGTTAATGCAAGTGCAGTTGCTAGGAAATGGAATATTTTGACTTACAGTTGTAAATTCTTCTTTCGAGTAATGAAATTAAACTTTTAATACGAATATGTTTCGATGTAGCTATTGATATTTATTTTTTCATTAATTTATAATTATCTATTTATGTATGCAATTACAAGATATAGATATACGTCTTATATTTATTTGTTTGGTAAGCGTAAATTCACTTTTTCTAGTTTTTTATTGTTCACGTATAATACCTAACATAGTTTCATGTAATTTGCTGGCGTGAAGTCTGCACCACCTACTGTCTAAATGTTTTAGTTTGACACCATATATTATCCTTATGTTATTTTTAATTGTGATGTTTCACTGGAATAGTTTTGTTTGCTGTGTAATAAATTCCATTAATAGGGCTCAGTGGAGAAAAGACATATAAGCAAGGTCTTCACCAGCCAGAAGGAAGAGAGAGAGGAACAATATGGGTGGATCAACTTTTTGTTGTTGTTATTCTGTCCCGTAACCCAGGAGACAACAGTGTTAGAGTTTCTTAGAAAAAATGCTATAATATATACTTCTAGCACACTCAGGAGAAAGCCCATAAAAGAATGGGTTTGGAATTGCCAATGAAACTGATTTTTAGTGGACTTATATTCTTTGAAATCACAGTTTTAAAGAGTGAAGTAGGCACAAACTTTCATATCACTTCATATAATAGACTAACGTACACATACTCGTACTTAATCCATCTAACTGTAGCAAAAAACTGACCTACAATTTGAAACAATTAATAAGCAAAAGTAGAGCAACACATCACATCACGCCGGCAAAAATCGACACATTGAAAAAAAATGAAAGGTGCGCAAAACGCCCACTTTCTACCGGCCGTGCGCAGATGATCGCGACACTCTTGCGCAAGCCGGATACACGCACAGCACCGACAAAGTAAAAACGTCATATATCTCACACAAAATCCCCATACATATGCTGTTTTAGTTTGTGGGATAAACATGCAATATTGTTAAAACGTCGTATGTCACTTGGAAATGTAAGCATTTAGACTTCTTTTTGGTAATTGTCGTATGAATATGGTTTTTTGTATTGTCAAAGCTGTCGATTAGCGAAGTTATTTTATTGCGATACGAGCACAAGTAAGGGAACCGAGTCATGAAACCTTTTGTATTTGCACCGTTAGGTAACATGAGATTCAGAATAGGACGGGATTGCTCAAGATATTATAATTTACAACACGAACTTTTTTAAAAGGGGTTCTGTAGAAAAAGTTTTTTTTTATGTCATCACTCGTATCATTATTACCTACGCCTCTTTTAGACTAGTAGTCCACATGGCGCCATTTTGTTTTTACAAGACTCACTAGATCACTAGCGGTAATGAAAAAAAACCATATGGCGTTTAAGCTCTTTAGCCATTAGCAGAAATTTGTTATTTATTTTACAAATAAAGAATGCACAAAAGTTCCTTTTGTCAATATCAAAGACAGGGACAAGTATAGTTCCGATGACTTGACCAGTGCCCTTACCATGAGTTACAATTACTTTACTCGCTAGCGAGCCGAATGCTCTGTCCCTTGCGCTCTATAAGAATACTGCGGGGCCTGCCAGGACACAGCATTCGACTCGCTAGCGATTACGGTAATTGTAACTCATGGTAAGGGTACAGGAAGCATGCGTTGTTCAATGCTCCTTATAAATTCATACTAAACAGTGCGTCGCGAGACCGGTCGCAGGTCGCGATCGCTAGCATCGGAATAGAATAGAATACGGTATACTTTACCCAGTAGGTACTATCAGCCCAATGGAACCCTGACCCACCATAGAACGGTGTCACAGTGACATTATAAAACAATTTGTTTGACACTTCTTATGACTTGAATCATAACGTCTCTGTGACACAGTTCTATGGTGGGTCAAGGTTCCAATGGTCTGATAGTACCCAGCGAATTTTCACAATCGAAGCGATACAGTATAAACAGACCCAGAGGACGAAATGCATAAAGCTAACGTGAGCAAATTTCGAAAACGTACAAAAACTGAACTACACCATTTGATCAGTTTCCCAATATTTTGACGTTATTATTTTGCGTCTTGTCTAGACCCACTGTAGAACATCTAGCTTCTGTAGGGCCTGAGATGAACTACTGTCTGAATTTGTTTTGGAACCAATATCGCCAGATTTTTTTTGCTGTAGAATGTCAGATTGATTTTGGACCAAAAGTGGGTTACAAATTAGTCTTTGAGTGTACATCCACGTGTCAAACTTCGAAACTCAACACTGCCTTATATTATAAAAGTTATAAAATGTAAAATACCAAATTGTGCGATAAATTTTTTTCATGTTCATGTGTCGAACGCGCAAGTCTTTATTGCCTTTTTTTCGGCCAGCGTGTCCCTGAGGCAAACGTCAAACCCGTTCTGCCAAATCGGATCATTTATAAAAGTTGAAGTGTCATGAGCAATTTTAAGACCTTTTTTTAGCACCAGTACTTGGCCGCCACATTTAAACATTTGAAATGTATGTTAGAAGTTTACTTTACTGGATGTAGTACTAAACTTAGTACCTATAACGATTATATGAGATAGGTAATGTTGTTGGTATTTTGTATTTATGCATTTCTTATTAGCTTTAGAAGTGAAGCTTTTTGTTAAATACTGAAGGTTACTAGGTAAGTACTGACATATATTATGAAGTTTATTGGAATTAAAAGATATAAAGCTATAGCCCTGTTATTTTCAGTCGGTACTAGAAATTTGGCATGCTTAATTTTTAATGATACGGCAGCTGAAACCATTTACACTTTGAGAGCCGACTACCTGATTCAGTACAAAATCGACCTGTTTTTAAGCTTTCAGTACTGGACGTGACAAAGCGTGAACAGACTAAATTATCACAAATCTCGTTCGGCCAGCGACCCCAACACGGTTTAATTTAATGCGTTTTATTTCAATTCACCTTCCGGAATGAACCACATGTTCGAGCACCTGTTTTGTATAAAACATTAAAGGGTCTGGCCGGTCTGCTATAGTAAAATCGCCCCTGGCTGAATATGAAAACTGAATATGCACGTTTATTTGCCTCATTGTCAAATATAATTTTACTGAATATTAAGCCTTAAATACTTACGATTAGCGAAATATTTAAAAAAATAAAAAAACAGTTTTTAATTTATATTGGCCAAACTACTTTATCGATTGACACGTCCTTCGAATATTTTATACATGTATTTAAGATACATTTATAAAAAAAAAATTAAAGTCCTAGCTTCTTTTGAAGTCAACATTTTTGTCTGTTTTAGTTTTTTTTTTTTTTTTTTTTTACTTGCAAGCTAGCGACACCTACCACATTTTGATATAATATAGACATTTTAATATTCTATTACATATATTTTTTTCAAAAATATTAGTTTGGATCAACAAAGTGGAAATAAGCTATTTGTGTAAAAGGGTGGAAAAAAAGAACACCCATGAACGCCATCTTCCTTAAATAATGGAAATAGGTAATTCTAAAAAAAAAACTTTTATTTTTGGAAACATTAAATACTTTTGTAATTCGCTCTGATACTTAAGAAATTCATACCTAAGATGCTAGAAATGGGATCTAAACAATCGCTATAGACATGGAAACCTACTTCACAAAACTCCCTTTGAAACTCCGTGAAAACCTTTTTGAAATCAGTTCGCTAGCTTTTGATTTTACACGGGCAGATACTCGTATATCTTAACTTTTTATGTATACAGGGAAGAGATAATTTATTTCATTACATTTTTCTCCATATATTTTCAGTGAACGCCATGTTTATTACTCATATAGGTACATACATCGGGGTTTTCGGTGCGGGATTGATTTTATGCCTACTCTCAAACATTCCCGCACCGAAAACCCCGATGTATGTACCTATATGAGTAATAAACATGGCGTTCACTGAAAATATATGGAGAAAAATGTAATAAAATAAATTATCTCTTCCCTGTATACATAAAAAGTTAAGATATACGAGTATCAGCCCGTGTAAAATCAAAAGCTAGCGAACTGATTTCAAAGAGGTTTTCACGGGGTTTAAAGGGAGTTTTGTGAAGTAGGTTTCCATTTCTACAGCGGTTGTTTAGATCCCATTTCTAGCATCTTAGGTATGAATTTCTTAAGTATCAGAGCGAATTACAAAAGTATTTAATGTTTCCAAAAATAAAAGTTTTTTTTTTAGAATTACCTATTTCCATTATTTAAGGAAGATGGCGTTCATGGGTGTTCTTTTTTTCCACCCTTTTACACAAATAGCTTATTTCCACTTTGTTGATCCAAACTAATATTTTTGAAAAAAATATATGTAATAGAATATTAAAATGTCTATATTACATCAAAATGTGGTAGGTGTCGCTAGCTTGCAAGTAAAAAAAAAAAAAAAAAAAAAACTAAAACAGACAAAAATGTTGACTTCAAAAGAAGCTAGGACTTTAATTTTTTTTTTATAAATGTATCTTAAATACATGTATAAAATATTCGAAGGACGTGTCAATCGATAAAATAGTTTGGCCAATATAAATTAAAAACTGTTTTTTTTTTTTTTTTAATATTTCGCTAATCGTAAGTATTTAAGGCTTAATATTCAGTAAAATTATATTTGACAATGAGGCAAGTAAACGTGCATATTCAGTTTTCATATTCAGCCAGGGGCGATTTTACTATAGCAGACCGGCCAGACCCTTTAAAAGGTTATAAAATCTTGGCAATATTTTGTTTACAAGTCATGAAGATATTAAAGGGCTGACTTATATTACGAATGAGGAGGCGTTTGTTTGTTCTTTTCAACGTGTAATCGGAGCAACGCATTTCCGTGATTTTGAATAAAGACTAAATTATAATTCTGGAGATTTTACCGACTATTCATTCATTAAACCCATTCTCCACTGACGGAGTTGCGTTCGAAACTGTGCTCCGAAAACTAAATCTGCAACATGATTTGTGATTTTGCGCAAAGGGCCGTCGTTACTATGTTAGACAAATAATTATATTTAAATCTTGTTTCTTTTTAGTGCCTTCTTCGTCTTTTATTTCAAAAGTACTTCCTACTCATTTGCAGTTTTAAGGAGTTAACAACTGCTGAATGACATCATTATTTTCATCATCCACAACGTTTTTCCGCTGTTAGACATATGATAGACCTCTCCCAATAGGCGCCATCTTTGTTAATTTCTACCGCCACGGTGACCAGTAAGCCTAAAGACATCCTGCGAGCACTTTTTCTCACAAGAACAAAAGGTCTCTGGACTCTTTACTGATTCAGAACTGGTTTAATTTAACTCGTTCAATGTTACCAACAATTAGGACTTCCTGTGACAGGGCTAAGTGTAGCCACATAATAACAAAGCAGCGAGTCCATTTCGCCTTGCTTAGCAACGAGACTCCGTAAATTTGTTGCAAGTGGACTAGTTGTTTATTTTCTAGAAATAAGTAGGAGGATAGAAATTATTTTAATAACTAAAATAAAATAATTTTGAAGACATTGAAAAGGCGTCGCGGCGATGGCTCAAGACTGACACTGATTTCACGCATCTATTTTTTTGTACTTTTTATGGCAATGAGAAGGCAGAGAAAACATACCACAACAATTTGCAGTCATTAGGGACCCTGTTATTTAAAAAAGCATTTATAGGATGGCAAGGAACATTGACGAATTGAAGATGACATTATTATAATACGTTTCACAAGACTACGAACAATCAAGAAAAAGTATGATTCATGTATGTTGGCAACTGGAAACACATTAAATACATTAAACTTCTCAACGACGTATTTTATTAGGCACAGCCACGCTTTCAACATTGATACGGTTCGAAGGACCAATGTTTGAAGTATTGTACAGTCACGAGATTAAATTTGGCACCCATCTTAGGTTCAAAGTCAATCTGACATTCTACACTCGTGACCACCATTATTAGTATCACTATTGAATCCAATTTATTATAGGAAACACGAGCTTGATGGCCGATGGAGGAAGAGACAGATTCATCAGGATAATTAAATTACGTTTAATCTTTTTATGTGTTACACAATGTACGGTCACAAGCGTTAATTTGGGATCCATTTCAAGAAAAATATGCTTGAAGTCGTCAATATCATTAGATATGTCAAGTCATTTGTAACTTTTAAATAGGAGACTAAACCTGCTGTAAAATATCAGATTGACATTGGACCTAAGGTGGGTACCAAATTTAATCACGTGACTATACTACAGCAGAATCCTGTCGCAAGAACAAACCGCGCGGTCAATTTAATACAAACTCAACCATTACATACGCAACCGGCACCGCGTCGCAAACGCTGTCACGTCAGTGGGTTTCAAGTCATTTGATTAGCAAGTCCACAATCAAACAAAGCATACTTATCCGCACCTGTCCGGATGTATTCGCTAATTTACGCTGCGTGCACGCAGCTGCGGGCAACGCCGCGTGTAATGGCGTTATTATTGTTATTGATAGTGTTTTGTTTATGCGTGATTGGACACAGTGCGTTGGTAATTTGGTATCTATACTATGTCTATCTCGAGTAGAATAAAGTCGTTTTCGCATCTTTAGAATTATAGTGACCTAATTAGCAAATTTTGGATTTCGAGTTAGGTCTCTACAGTAATCAATTTATGACTGTGACGTTGTGTCACATAATATGTAAGGTGGCGGGTAGGTTAGTTTTCCAGATTAATAAACCAGTCAGTCGATAACCTACGCCTTTCATTGACGTCTCACTGGCGACGAGTCCGGGATTATCTTTGTTTTTCGTATTATTTGTGCAAAGAAAGAAGTAAAACCAAGTATTTCGTAATGCCTATCGGGAAATTGGAACCGTTTAATTAAGCTCCAAACAGTGGCCCGCGTACATTCGTCGCGTCAACCAGTACATACTACTAAACGAAATTGACGACACGTTAAAAGTGCCCATGTTAATAACCGTGGTAGGTGACGCCACGTACTCATTAATGTGTGATTTGTGCGCGCCTAGTTTTCCCGAGAGCAAAACATACAGTGAATTAGTCAAACTGGTTACGGAACATCTAGAACCACAGCGGTCGGAGATCGCCGAGCGCCACGTGTTCAGACAGCGACGGCAGCACACAGGCGAGTCCCTCACGGATTACCTGCAGGCCCTCAAACACTTAGCGGCTACGTGTAACTTACGGGGGCTGTGATAATTGTACGACGCTAGAGGATAACTTGAGGGACCAGTCGTGTCGGGCCTCGAGAGTGACGTCATGCGATCTAGAATATTTGCAGAAAGGAAAATA
>OZ014462.1:10789535-10825901 GCA_963966035.1 Acleris laterana | reverse complement strand
TGTTCAACATAAATGTGGCAGCTCAAGGTAATAAACCATACTTTGTTAAATTATTGATTGACAATAACGTAATGGAGTGCGAAATGGACACGGGTAGCCGTATATCAGCGATAAGCGAAGATATGTACCGGCGGATTTTTTCACACAAAACCATCAAGATGGATAATTTAGTGTTACGGGGTTACTCTGGGTCGCACATTGAATCGCTCGGGTACATTGATGTGGAAGTTTGTCTTAATAATGTTCAAGTTAATTCTTTACAACTTTACGTAATTAAAGGTGGCGCGCGGCCACTTTTAGGACGAGAATGGATGCGCGCTTTAAAAATATCACAAATAAACTTAAATTCAATCTCGAACGATCAGTTTGTGAGCCAATTATGCGATGAGTTCCCTGTAGTTTTTAGTGATAATCTAGGTACGTGTAAGCGATCTATTCGACTACAGCTGTCCGATAATGAACCGGTTTATGTGCGCGCGCGGCCCGTGCCGCTAGCACTGCGCGAGCGCGTCGAGCAGGGGATTGTAACCGGTTACAAATAAACCGGTATTTATTTAGGTTAAACCGGTTAATAATTTAGGTTACGTTCGAACGAAATGATTTGGGAACGTTATTTCGAAGCGCTCCCTAACCGGTTACTCTGTGTTTCGATACGGGATGAATGACCGCTGTCGCGCGTCGAGGCGCTGCTGGTGGCTGCGCTATCAATCTAATACCATAGCAAACCAATCCTGTCTCCTTAAACGAGCGGTCATTCACCCCCCACACGGAGGAACCGCTCTCTAACCGGTAAATTGATTTCGTTCCCTGTTTACGCTCCGACATAGAGATACCGGTTAGAGCGGTTCTTGCGAGCGTAACCTTTATTATGGGTTAGGCTCTCAAAGTGCGGCTCTAACCGGTACGGAAAATAAACCGGTTTTCAATCCCTGGCGTCGAGCGAGAGCTGGCTCGTCTCGTGGCGGGACGGGTCTATTTACCGTGTTGATTATTCCGACTACGGAACTCCCATTGTTCCGGTGGTAAAATCCAATGGCGATATACGTATATGTGGGGATTATAAAGTCACAATCAACCCAAAATTAAAGCGAGACCACTACCCATTGCCGCGAATAGACGAGTTGTTTGCGAATCTTAGTGGTGGAGAAAAGTTCACAAAAATAGATTTGAGACATGCGTACGAACAATGTTTATTGGCGGAGGAATCGCGACCTTTTACCGCGATTACCACACACATGGGGACGTTCGCGTATCGTCGCACTCCGTACGGGTTATCTTGCGTGCCGGAAAAATTTCAAAAGATCATGGAGGAGACGCTACGCGGGGTGCCTTGTTGTGTGGTTTTCTTAGATGACATTTGTGTTACGGGTTCCAATGATGGGGAACATGTTAAAAATTTAAGGGCTGTACTCGAAAGATTGCGAGATACAGGGCTTACAGTTAAATTAAGCAAATGTAGGTTTATGCAAGACAGTGTTAAATATCTCGGTTTCATAATTAAGAAAGAAGGTTTAAGACCGGACCCTAGCAAATTGAATGCCATTTCCAGTGCACCACGGCCGGAGAATGTTTCCCAACTAAAAAGTTTTTTGGGGATGTTAAACTATTACGGTCGCTTTATTTCAAACATGAGCACACTTTTGTACCCTCTACACGATCTATTAAAAAAACAGGTCGACTGGAAATGGGATTCCAAGTGTGAACGTTCTTTCAACGAAGCTAAGCAAGCTCTCCTGAGTGACCGGGTTCTGGCGCACTATGAGGAGGGGCGCGAGCTGGTGCTGGCGGTGGACAGCAGCGCTTACGGACTGGGCGCCGTGCTGGCGCACCGGTACGCGGACGGTAGCGAGCGGCCCGTCAGCTGCGTGTCGCGCACGCTTAACGCGGCCGAGCGCAACTACAGCCAGCTCGACAAGGAAGCGCTGGCCATTCTGTTCGGGGTTACTAAACACCACCAGTACCTGTTTGGGCGGCGCTTCACGCTGCGCACCGATCATCAGCCGCTATCGTATATATTCGGGGAAAAGGGCGGTATCCCTCAAACGGCGGCGAGCCGCCTACAGCGCTGGGCGGCGCGCCTCGCTGCGTACGATTTTAAAATAGAATTTGTCAAGTCGGCGGACAATGGTCCGGCCGATGCGTTATCGCGACTACCGCTACCTCAGGAGAGTTTATGCATAGACTCGGCCGATTATTTAAATTTAGTAGTAGAATACCTACCTGTTTCTTTTAAAGACATAGCCAAAGAAACCGAACGTGATCCGATGTTATGTAAAATTAAAGGTTATGTACTGTTTGGTTGGCCGTTTTCCGGACCGAGCTGCGAAGAAGAAAAAGCCTTTTTTGCTAGAAAAAGGGAGTTGGTCGTAGACCATGGCTGTATAATTTATAAATACAGAATCGTAGTTCCGGCTAGTTTACGGAAAAAGGTGCTAGTGGAACTCCACCAGGGGCATTTGGGAATGAACAAAATGAAGAGTTTGTCACGTAGTTACATTTACTGGCCGAGCATAGACAAGGATATAGAGGAAGAATGTCGCGCGTGCGCGTCGTGCCGCGCCGTGCTTGATGCGCCGGCGCGCGCGCCGCTGCACCCGTGGGAGTTCCCGCTCCACCCGTGGCAGCGCCTGCACGCTGACTTTGCGGACTGTGCTGGGGTGCGCTACCTTATCGTAGTAGACGCGCATTCTAAATGGATCGAAACTGTAGCGATGCGAGGCACGGACGCGAAGGCTACGATCGGGGTGCTGCGAACTATTTTTGCGCGGTTCGGTTTGCCTTCGCAGCTCGTGACGGATAACGGGCCACCATTTACATCGCACGAATTTAATACATATTGTAATAAAAACTGCATTAGGCATGTAACTTCGGCTCCTTATAGACCTCAAGGTAACGGCGCAGCGGAAAACGCGGTCAAGACGGTGAAGAAATGTTTAAGACGGGCGATACATGAAGGGGATGATGTTAACACGGCATTGAATAAATTTCTTTTCCAATATCGGAACTGCGAGCACGCGACGACAGGTGTCTCGCCGGCCGTGGCCCTACAGGGCCGCCGCCTGCGCAGCCGCCTCGATGCGCTGCGCCCCGACGCCGCCGCCGTGGTGCGGGACGCGCAGGAGCGGAAGGTCGCGCGCTCGCAGGGGACCGAGCGCCGTTTTCAAGTAGGCGATGCGGTGCTAGCTCGCGATTATACGGCGAGGGGGGACAAATGGGCTGAAGGTAAAGTGATCAAAGTAACGGGGCCGGTTTCTTACAAAGTGGAGGTAGGGAACCAAACGGAATGGAGGAGGCACGTCGATCAGCTGGTTTCCGCTGATAGTAAACACAGATATTCTTTGTCCCGCACAAGCAGAGTCCCCGAGGACCTTGCGACAAATGACGAGAGGGTCGATAAGGAGGCCGAAGGTGACATGTTTGAGGACGCGTGCGATGGGGCGGAGGACGAGGCGCACCGGTCCCTGGCGACGGCGCCACCGACTTCCCCGCAGTCGTCCGCGCCAACAAGCGCGTCGGCTCGGGCACTGCGTGCGTTGAACCGAGCTAAACGAATAGTTAAGTAAAGTGTTTAGAGGGGAGAAAATGTGACGTTGTGTCACATAATATGTAAGGTGGCGGGTAGGTTAGTTTTCCAGATTAATAAACCAGTCAGTCGATAACCTACGCCTTTCATTGACGTCTCAATGACTTGAAGTCGAACGCTGAAAATTTTGAATTAGGTCACTATATTTCTAAAGGAGCGTGTATGTTCGCCTTTATCGTGGTGGATAAAGCATACGTCACTCTCGCAATTACACATTAATCAGAAAGTGACAACTGTCTTACTCTCATCAGATCTCTCATAAAGACCTTATTGTTTTGACGTGTTTATCTTATTATCAACGTTTTGACAGCTCTTATTTACTTGACAATTATTTCAACAGAAATCTTTACATACTATAATAGTAAGTCACTTCCCGCCGTCTGTCCATCTGTATGTACAGTCAACCAATTTGATTTCTAGGCCACTTTGGACTATGTTAAAGTGACGTTGTCAACCAAAACGTAAGAAACTCCCTATGATTCGGTTTACAACGTCACGTTGACAAAGTCCATAGTGGCCTAGGAATCAAATTGGTTGACTGTACGCTTAGATCTTTCAAATGAAGCTACGGATTTTAATGAAATGTTTATCAATAGATAGAGTAATTCAAGAGGAAGGATTTCATGTAAAATAAATTCTGGATTATGTACAGTTGTTTAAAAAAGAGCAAAGGAATACGAATTTCATTATGTAGCAAAAAGAACCATGAAGAACTAGATATTTTTTCTAGTCACGAGTATTATTCCTATAACCTGATTGCCTCGAATCATTGTTTCGTTAGCCATAAGACGTTTAACACTAATCGCTTCACGCCGCTTTGTGTATCGCTGACGCTTAAGCCATTGAGCTTAGTCATAGGTGTTGTTATTTTAAACAGGTCACATTATAATTCGACAACGAAGTATCAAGCGGCGAACTTAAGTTGTCCCACGCACTCCTAAGCATGTTAGGCAGAAATACATCACTACATATTACAAAAATAAACCCCCCATCGAGTCTGTCTGTATGTTCGCGATAATCGCGTTTTCGTTCGGTTTTCACCATAATTTTAATTTTTTTCTACAGAACGTTTTAACGTATAGATACAGATAACGTAATAGATTTTGGTTTATGTATGGGTGTTACAAAAAACTTACATAAAACGAAGCGAGTAAATAATAATAATAATAAATTAAACAAGATTATTAGTAGCCGTGTGGTTGCCGGCAGAATAGAATAGTACCACTCCATACCTTCCTGTGGAAGTCGTAAGAGACGACTAAGGGATTAAAGGCTTGTAG
Source organism: Acleris laterana (assembly GCA_963966035.1). Lineage (NCBI taxonomy): Eukaryota > Metazoa > Arthropoda > Insecta > Lepidoptera > Tortricidae > Acleris > Acleris laterana. Next base: position 10,821,038 of record OZ014462.1, on the reverse strand, counting down.
TATTTTTAGGCGATGGGCTTGCAACCTGTCACTAATATACACATGATATACATCTTAGCCTGTTTGTGCAAAATGTGGTTACAGAATTAACAACTGGCTGTTAAAGTTGTTGGTAATTCTGTAGCTCTGCCTACCCCACTCTGGGATGAAGGCGTGACGGTATGTATGTATGTATGTAAACAAGATTATATGCTGTTCAGACAAACATGTATTTTTTTCTGAACAACTTAATAAAAGTTGTCGCTGTCAATTTCTAAGAACTGAGTATTACAATCATGTTTTTCTTGTGCAAATAAGGAAACTTAGAATCGGCAATGAGATTACACTGAAATGTGTTTGAATGTTTACAAACGATTACAAAATCCTTGGATGCAACCTTTACGTTTAGTCACGCGGCCAATCCCAAAAACAAATAAAACCACCAGCAACGAGGTATTTTTTATACAATGTTGATCATAATTTTCATAATTCTAGCTTCGAAACTCTTGCATCCATCGGTTTCCCTCAACCTTAACCACGTCGTTCTTACCTTCTTGGAGTCATCGAAGGCCTACCCACCCCCTCGCTGCGTCTTTCGTACTTGTACAATAAATATAAATAATAACAAAACAACATTTTGCCTCCTATACTAATTATTGTGCAGTAATCAATTAATAATTGGAATTACCGAGTTTACGTTTACCAGTTTTATCGCAGAGGAAATATTAACCGGCTTCGGAGATCATTACCAGAACAGGTCTACGGTCCTCTTTTTACCTGCCAGAAATGTCCAACAGTGTCCTCCCAGGATGCCTATTGATAGTAATGGTGGTTAACACTTGTAGGTTACTGTCCAGACAGACAGACAGACTGTCGGATATTTCTTATGGCATAGTCGGACTGACGGGTCGAGAAAGACGCAGGTATTTGATACAATAAAAAAAACTATATAAGTCTCTCATTCTAACAAATAACTGCGTCCCTCTCGCACCTTTCAGTCTGATTGATTGTCTGTGGTGGCTATTTCTTACAAGTTGAATTGCGGCCTTAGGTAAAGTGAACACTTCTATTGTCCGGACAACAAGAACTAGCTTAAAAATTTACTTGTCAGGTTTCAAGCAAACACATATTGTAATAACAGAAAAGTAAAACTAAATAAAACCTTTTATAAATAGAAATAGAAAATGTTAACTTACGTACAAAGGAAGCTAACAATACAAAAGGTCACTATTTACGTTTCTTACAACTACAACCTTCTAAAGTTGCTATTAGTATAGACACTTTCAAAAGATTTCTATTAAAAAGATCCAAGAATAATCCGGTTTAGAAAATTATTAATTGAAAATTAGCCTTATTAAGTCACATCAAATTATCGCTAATGAAGTTGGCAGCAACCTATTAAAGGCGGAGGAAAAACGGGCGTTTCGCTCTAAAGAAAAATGGCGTCTAGCTCACACATAGCTCTTGGTTTACATCCGCAATAACTTGATTTAATTGCTAGGTCTATTAATTTGAAGTAAATGGAGGTATTGGATCATTTATTTGTTTTGAACGCTTAGAACGTTTTGATAAGATCATTAAATCTGACGGGCACTTTGTCTGACAGAGTTCCACTATTTTTGGACTTTAAATCCTGGACCACTGGATCAAGGAACTGTAAAAATAACAAAATAAGCAAACCGAAAATATCTATTCGATTTGATGTTACGTTACATTGAAATATTTGGTTTGTGGTCTGCTTTTGGTCTAATTTTTGTCGGTCGATAAACAATATAGATAAGTACTATAGGTAGTAATTCACCCCAAATATGTACTTCGCTATTTTCCCCTAAATCCGAAACCCCAAGACCTATCCTCGTCACACTAAAAAAAAACATTTTCCTTAACTACTTCTGTACCAAATTTCATGAAGATCGGATTAACAATACAAAAGTTATCATCATACAAACATATAAACATACGAATGCCGCGCCCCGTCTCAGTTGACCATACGACCCTTCTCGTTCAGTTGGAACGCAATCTTTGGATGAGAGCAACATCTAACACGGATCTAAACCTAGTTGTTTTTGACGTAAGAGTATTATCGTATCGTCAAATTATTATTATTATTATTATTTACTTGGCAATAATGGCGAAGAAGTTAAAAACAATAAGTGTAGAGAGAGACAAAGTAAAATAAGGGCCCAGTCCACTTGAACCTTTTCTGCTGACACGATATAGCGATATAAGATTGATAGAAATCCTTGCAACACCTAATATCGGCTGTCCCACATCGGCTATGGCAGTTTAACCCACGTCTAAAACTTAATTAATTGCTTGCAAATTAAATAGAAATCAAATTGTAATTTATTCGCTCAAAGGGAAACTAGTTTGGCAATGTAATAAATTATTAATGCGCGTATTTATATCCATAATTTACGCTAGAAAAGAAAGTCAATAAAAATTTAGAGTTCCGCGAGTTAATTGTTTAATTTGATTATCCAGTATTATTTTATTTCCTGTTAGTTTACGACTTACGAGCTGGACACTGAGTGCCAGCAATACGCTAAGCGGGTCCGTTTTGTATGGATATCATTGCGCTTGGCATTGAACGTGTACTCTCTCTGAAACTTTCGTTGTGACATGGGTAGCTTTATCGATAGCAGCTGTGCAGGGCTCGATGCCTGTCAAGGCATTTGTGTGATGAGCATGAAAAGTTTTTCGCATTTCCTCGTTTAGAGAACTAATAAGTAGAAATGTTATTGAGTTTTTGGCATTCGAAAACAACTCAAGGGAATTGTGAAAATTTTAAACAGAGGCTTAAATTGCGTAGCTGTCAAAAAAAAACATACTAATTTATAATAATAATAATAATAACATCAGGGGACAATGTCACACCAATTGACCTAGTCCCAAACTAAGCTCAAGGCTTGTATTATGGGTACTAGACAACGATATAAATACTTGTATGGAGAAATATATACATAAATATATATAGAAAACACCCATGACTCAGGAAGAAATATTCGCGCTCATCACACTAATATCTGCCCTTACCGGGATTTGAACCCAGGACCGCTAGCTTCGTAGGCAGGGTCACTACCAACTAGGCCAGCGTGTCGTAGTGTGTGTAGCTCTGGGCCATGAAAAAACTAGGTCTGTACGTTTCCATTTTTTTTTTCAACATATATTTTCTTGGACAGAAAAACGTACAGACCTAGTTTTTCATAATATCTACAACATATTCAAAAATCGTACAAAACGGACTAGGTATAAGGGGAGAAACGTTATAGCATTTTGTACGGAATTTTTAGCTTTACATTTCTGTTATATAATAACTTAACCGCTTTAGCTACTTTGAATTTTTTTTTATTTGTTTGTTTAACATTCAAACCACCTATCCCCAAACATCATATTTGTTAAAAAATATATCTCTAATAAATAATATCTACTTATCACAAATGGTCAAAAATAAAAAGTTCTACAAACAACGGTCAGGACCGGATATACCACAGCTGCATACCAAATGACCCTTTAGGTCACAAAAGCGAAAATTTCACTTCTACTTCATCAGTGTCACTTTCGCTTGAAACGTTGAGTTTTTTGAAAGCGACTCTTGTAATCGGAAACGCATTTACGTTATAACGAACGGTATTGTCATATGACATCATTACAGCCATTGTAACGTTTCGAAGATTCTGTTTAATTTCGTTTTCATTACCGCGTTGAGATTTTGCGTGACAGGTCTGGTGATTTTCATTTGTTTTCGGTTTTTATTTTGGTATTGTTATTTATCTTCATTATCCCTCTTCCTTATCTCAATATTCTTGTTAAACTCTTGTTCTTCTTTAGTCGTTCACACATCTTAATGATTTAAGTTATAATTGAATTTAGAAACTACTCATACTTCCAAGAATGCATCATTACTCTAGCGGTCTTCAATTATATTCGCAAAAAAGTTACTGAGACGGAAAAAACCCACAAACTCATAGTTTGAAATATTGTTTCCTGAGTATTTAAATAGGTACTCAACTTGCGAAACGTCTATATTACAATAAACCTTTGCCCAGAAGACACGACAATCTAAATAAGAAAATACTAACAAGATATACTGAGCAACTCCACTGAAAAAAATATGTATACAGGCTGGGATTTTTTGCCAAGTACCTACTAAACATGATACCCTAAAAAAATTAATCCTGGCCATCGATCAGAAGTTTACTGCCATTGACCTTAGGAAGGTCACGCTTGTAAGAAATGTTACTGATCATATCAACTGTATGTACATCATCATCAGTAATAAATCATTAGATACGTTATTATACGTTTATAACTCTTTGTTACTTTGTAGGTTATCTTAAGTATTCAGATTAAGTCTTGAATTATCTATTTATTTTACTAGTGTTAAGCACATAATCTTTCCTATTCTAACCTTTTTAATGTATGTTCTCGTTTCAAACATAAGAATGTTTCTTCACTCATATAAACGCATTTTTAAATCAGTTAATGAAATTTCTGGTATATAAACAAGATGTGACATTAATAATGTTCTATTCTTCTCTTATTTGTCAAGTTTAAGTATGTTTCGCTTTATTTCTCTCCTTCTTCTTCCAATTAGTCGGCTATAAAATCCTGTCATGTATGTATTTGCATGACGAAAGATTTTGGATGTCTTTGCCTCAACTACTTTCTTGACCTTAATAATGAAGACGTCTTTAGTTATTTAAACAAAAATCTATGTCAACCGCGTTCGAACTTAGATCGGAAATGCCAAAACGGCGATGACTCAGGACTATTTCAAGTGTTTTTACTACGTCGTAAACATGTGTTATATTGTTAACTGAAACACTACTAAATCAAAGAGTATGCATGCCTGCAACGAATTCATAGGCGAATCTATCTTTTAAATTATTTCATGCAATATATCACAAGGTAAGACCTTATAAATCATATGGAACTATGACTCATAATATAGATTTAACGCTCCATTAGGTAGACACCCCGTTCTTCTTCCGTACCGTACTATTAAAGTACATCCGAACTTCCTTCCTATCGAATATAACAAAATAAGTGAGTTTGACGAGTCGGAAAAGAGAAATCGAGGTTGTATTTTTTGCACGCATAGTTGTAAAGTGGTATAGGCCTCTTTTCACGCCAAAAATTCAATGGTTCTCGAAAGATTAATGATAAACTGATTCTACTACATAAGCTACGGCTATATTTAACACAATAAAGACGCGTTACTATTACTATCATTAGAAAATTTTGCGGTTATGGCCTTGGAAACTGGAAAGTCTTCAGATTTCTCTTCAACAGCTGTCTTTTAAACTAATGTGAATCCAACTTTTTCACATTCTTGAGCAACGTCTGAACTTCACGCGGCATTTTGATTGGCCCAAAGGTCGGGATCGTCTTCGGCAAATGCCAGGCGCGTGTATGGATTGGCTATAAATAATGTGCGATCAGATAGGCTTCATTAGGGATGCGAAGTTGCCAAGACAATGCGATGACAGTTATTGATAGTTTAAAGGATTATCTAAACAAATCGACAATTGACATGTGAATTGAGAAATATAGGGAAAAATGTGGACGTTGTGGAAATGTAGAACATTGGCAGAATAACAATGGCTAAATAATACAAGGGGTAAAAGTAATAGAAGAAATAATAGAAGCAGACTTACTACCAAAATACGGTATGCAACATGCAAGCTAGAAGAAAGTGGTTTAAGTCAGGTCAGAAAGACAATAGATCTAAAGCAGAGCAATAAAAGCTGCATTGCCCATTGAAAGCAGGTCGGTAGGACACTATTTCTGTCCATCAAAATGTCAACTAGCTTGCGTAAGCGTTATGTGAGCTAGACCAGGCGATAGATGTTGCTAGTATTGGGTGCTATATGACTAGAAATTAGACGTGCTTCTTGGTAACTAAATGAAGTTACACACATAATTATTTGTCTAAATAGGCGTAGCTAAGATTTTACAATTGACGAAATACTAAGAGATGTATTTTTTTATTTAAAACAAAGATACACACCGATTGACACCGAGACCATTTACACGATGAATGTAATCTTGACAATCCATTTATTGTAAACAATACAAATATTTAAACTGTATGACTAATTGTGAATCTAAGACTGATTTACATTTAAATCTAGTTAACAGTTATTTCCTACAATGTACGTAATATAAGTAAAGATATAAATTAATATGCGAAGCAATTCTCACGGAGATAATATTCCAATAGTCTGTCCCAGTTGCAAACTGATAATAAGCATCTTTGTTGTATTGATGTCTGTACGTACGTTGTACGGTTCCTGTAATATCGCTACCGTGGAAAAGTTGGAGCGAGAAATCCTTTTGAGAATTGAATAACTTTATTCAGCTTGCAACTGATGCTATTGTCAAACTGTCAGGGAAGATAGTTCGGATAAATAAGTTTTATTATGATGCTTCAGTAAATCATGAAGTAGAATTCGAAGTATTAACTTTTATCTCGGTTTGTGTAAAATAAAGTAGAACAAAACCAACTGTAGCGAAGACCCTAGAGAATGGCCTATATACCTACCTATGTCTAGCAGTGGAAGTCTATCGACTGATGATAATAATATGATAAGAGAAAACACATAAGTTGACACTGTAGTTCATAACCAATAATTAGATATGCGAAATCTAATAACTTACAATTAAAGATTAAGGAGAAATTAAATATTAATTAATAGAGACTGCCACTCGATTAAATTTACGATTCATAAACCGCCTACATGTGTAGTAAAACTTACAAGTTAAGAGGAGAATTATTGAAGAACATACCTGCAACAAATAATAAACATTTATTAGCAATACAAATGGAAACTTATGACTAACATAATTTTATTATTATTAATAGAATGGAACTTGAAGACAAGCTCATCCTTAAACACTTCTTTTATTTCAGAATGTTGAGTAAATAGGCTTTGGGGTTGGTTGTATTTAGGAAACTTCTCGACGAATTCCCAAACATAACCACTCTTTAACTTTACCAGCAATTTTATGGAAAAGTATGATTTTGTATCCCTCGGCACTCGTATCTACATATAACGTCACTCATTATTTATCTGAATAAACTCCGCACTTATCCTTCAGCTTCCGTCTCCGCCTCTCGTTTTGATTTCGACGGTTCCATTAAATCAGAAAGCTCATCAACATGTTAACATATTACAAATTTGAATAACAGAAGCTTACCTAGTCATTGTCAACAACATCAGTATAGAAAATAAAACTACAAAATTGGTTGTTAATGGAAAAATGGACAATGGATGTTGTTTCAAAAGGTGGTTAACAGAATTGTAACAATGCTTCTCTTTTGCTAAAGGGATGCCATAAATCCCTATTCCAGGAACATGCATAAACGCCTTTACGTTACGACTCAAAACAAACTAAATTTCCCCGTGCAAAGATCAAAATATTTTCATTTATTTTAAAGACGAAGCGATCAAACTACATTCCTGGTAGATTCACTCTAAATTACCGACGTGCAAAAGAACCCTCTTATGGCCAATTTTTTGAATAAATATTTTGAATTTTGAATCGTATGTAAACTGTTTATTGCCCAAAAATATTAATATTACAACATTGTTATTAAAGTAATGCACAACGGCGAACGTATCCCTAAATGTGTAATCAGCTTAGTGTGTAAATAAATAGCATACACCACCAAAGCAAGAATGTTATGTAACAACCCGACAGTAACACTTCGCTATCACTAATTAAAATACTCCAAAAACTTGTTCGCAAAAGAGTTTAATAATTACTCCATATCGGTTATTCTAGCGACGATGCAGAATGTTAAACTTTATTGGGCATTTGGAACAATTTGGGCTGGAACCGGAAACTGTGACCGCGGCACTTTCGCTGTCGTGCATTGTGGGTCGGTAGACTATGAAACGCACATTTTAGTTCATCGTTAATAGAGCTTTACGTTGATGATATGCTAACGGTATTTAATTTAGAAGCCGCAACAAAATGTACAGATGCAAATGCAAAGACAGATGATGATGGCAGTGAAGAAGACGAGAATGTTTCTAAACGGATGAATGGACAGCACACTAGGTAAGACAAATGAATAGACCATGATTGCATGATTGTAAAAACATAGGTGTTCAAAACTATTAAAACGAACGATACAACGTTCAATTCGTGATCGGAATATGCAATACGTAATCGTGCTGATACATTACTATAAATGTATTCGGAATTGTTGAGTTGAATTTAAATAATGATGCACGCAAACACGTGATATTACTGATGACATTTGAAACTGAACAGAACTAAGCGAAACGAAACGCTTTAACCAAGTAATTATATTATCGACGTACATAAATTGCGTTACAAGTGTATAGTCATTTTCACAATGATACATATACTAAATAAAAAGACTATGTTAAGAAGGAACCTAATGTAGGTAATTCTACATCACGAAGCAAAGATAAGCATACTTGTGACGTTGACTATACATACATGGAATTAATCAGAAACATAGGCAAATCGTTTAAGGATGTCAAAAATGTGAATGATATTAAGCTGCACTAAAACAATGCCGAATGACTTAAGCGTTACTATTTGTGTGAGCGCCTTTTGTGATCTATGTGAGTACGAATAGGGACTACGGAGCTTTCTTTCTGCAGACTAAAATGCAGTTCAGCTAATTTTAATCGATTATCTTGACGATGATGTGTTAAATGTTGTGTTATTATTGAGAGAAAATTGATATCTTGTTTATAAACTTTAAAATATTATGTCAATACAATCTCAGCCTATATACCTCCGTCTGTTACGTTTACATGTCTCGTATTAAAATAACATGTTTGAAGGCTACTGAAGAACGCCGTAGTTTCAAACGAGCACCTAGATACTGCTCTGAGCAACGAATGTTTAGCAAATATGAAAAAGTATCGTGAGAAAACGTAAAATCACCATTTTCCAGCACTAGGTTAGCATAAAAACGTGTCAATTTGTTACTCGATGAGGCATTAGCATAGTTTAACATTGTAATTTATTCGTCACTCAGGGCAGCCAACCGCGCGTGTGATCGCTAAAAGCGCCCAATGAGCTTCCCTTTGAGCAAGTTTGCCAACAGGGACCTCATTCGTAAACATTGAAAGTTTGGAAGCTTCATTTTTTTACAGCGTAACTTGGGCTGGTGTTTGGGCTCGGTGTTGTCTGATTTAAATTGACGGCGAAGTCTGAAATGAAAGATGCATACCCATAACATGGCATTAAATTGCTTTCGTCTCTCTGAAGTTTAAAATGAGTAGATTATTTTGTTATTCAAGTAATTTGCAGAAGTAAGAGTACAAATACTTGGCCAAACTAAATTTTCCATTATGTGTGTATTGCTAAACCTTTTATTTTCTTTTAGTATAGACCTGATTCATGAAATACAATGGATTCTTGTAGTTGTTATCATAAATATCTTAATCTCCAAAACATTCAAGCGTTGGCAATATTCTACGACGAGACGATACTGTCGCCTTGGCGAATAAAACACCCTCAACAGCAATATTTATTGATTGCAGAATATCCCTAGACTAAAATAACATAGCCCGGTTAGCAGGCCAAGCGACTCAAGGCATTAGACCGAAAGAGTACAATATAGATGAGCTCGAACGTGAAACGCGTAAGGCGGAAGATATGGGTCAAGAGTTAGTCGAGATAGATAGTAGATAACATGTTGATGAAGAAAACGCAATTGCCAGGCGTGTGGGAGCATTTAGAAACAAAAGACAAACGTGACTGACGTTCAAGAATTTTCTCTGTGTGCGTCAATTTTGTTTTCAATCATTGTTGTGTTGCCTTTACTACAACTCTCAAATACCACATTTCAGTGATTTGCTTATACGTCAGAAGATTACCTACTTGTTGCAACACGTGTTTTATGCGATAGTTGTAGGAAAGTCTGTTTTTATGATAGCTCCGTTCAATTTGGAGGATCAAATAATCATGCTCGTTGACGTCATAACTTGATTGATTGTTTCTGGGAACTATAATTGGAAAATCCAATAAAACAGTCAGATAGCTTATCAAAAATTACACGCTAAATTTTCAAGTCATTCTGATTATAGGAACTAATAAATTAAAGTAACTGCTCAAGAGAAAAGGAAGAAACAAGCATGTCATAACTCATAACCGACTGAAGTTCAGACAATGCTCTTGTTGACAGAATGTCAACGTCCACGTGGTCGTGGATAAATCATAACAATGACAAGGCGTGTCATGTAGCTTGATACTGTTGACACCGAGACCATTTACACGATGAATGTAATCTTGACAATCCTTTTATTGTAAACAATACAAATATTTAAACTGTATGAGTAAATTGCGTTAAGAGCATTGTGACTTGTGAGGCTGAACATTTCCATACAAAATGCGATAACGTCTCTCTCCCCTTAAACCTAGTCCATAATTAATAATTTTCGTATATGTTGTAGATGTTATGAAAAACTACGTCTGTATGTTTCTACGTGTGTCCTTTTCTCGAAAATATTTCTTGTAAATAAAAAGAAAACTGCAACGTACAAACATAGTTTTTAATACCTAATAATTACAACATCGTGGGAGTCAGACTTGATTTTTGGGATGAGTTTTTTTTTTGACAGCTATGCTGTTAAAGCTTGGCTTCACGATCCTTCTAAATGTATCACATGTTCGTATAACGAGAAGACTTAAAAGAAGGGTATTCATCCGCTTGTTGGCCATGTTTTTCCAGTCGTAGCGTAGTCTGACTCGTATAGTCTTCCCTTAAAATAAATAATATATTTGTACCTTCAAAGTTAACAAGCGATACATTAATTGTAAATAATTGTTATATTTAATACTATCAAGAAATAACCAGTTCTGGATGTCCCTGTTACCGTATAAATGGCGTAAACATTCGCAATTACACATATTTACATACATACGAGATAACAAATACAAGATAATTAAACCGTATATTTATTGTTTGTCCAACGGACTAACTTCCTAGTTCTCGTTTGTATGTCCATCGTCTATATTTGGACAGGCTCGTGACGAGAAATCACGTAGAGATGTGTCTAGTCCATATGGGATAGTTTGCTATCGTAGTAAGATTGATTTTATCTGCTAATTACATGAAGTTTTATTTATCCTACTTCCGCGTTTGTTAGTTTTGTTTTTTCTTCCGGTATTGTCAGACCAAGTCAATGATTAATATTAACTTAAGGGATAATCTAACCGAGTGGCTGCCGGCTTAGATAGCGCCACTTCATGTCTTCCCGTGGAAGTCGTAGGAGGCCACTAAGGGAATAAAGGCTTGTAGTACTTTTAGGCGATGGGCTTGCAAGCCTAATTGTGCAAAATATGGTTACAGAATTATCAACAAGTTTTTAGAGTTGTTGGTAATTCTGTAGCTCTGTCTACCCCACTCTAGGGGAGAAGGCGTGAGTCTATTTGACACAAATTGAAATAGTCCCCGACTGAGCTTTAGGCTTTTACTATGGGAACTAGACAACCATAAACCAAGATTCAGAAACAAATACTAGTGTTCATGTTCATTTGACTAAATATATGGGAATCGATCCCAGGACCGCTAGCTTCTTATAATAAAATTCGCTAAATACAGTCACGACTTCACGAGATTAAATTTGGGACCCACCTTAGGTCCAATGTCAATCTGACATTCTACAAAAATGAGGTTGAGTTTCCTATAAGTAACAAATGACGACATCTCTAATGACATTGACGACTTCAAGCATATTTTTTTTGAAATGGGTCCCAAATTAACGCTCTTGACCGTACTTTACTAAAATGTATCATATGGACCTCATTATAAGTAGGATCAGAGACCAATACATTGACAATCGTGAGACTTCAATACTAGGACTGCAAATGCGTTGGCAACCCTAAGGACAAAGCTTTTTTTTTTTGTAAATGTAAATTCATCTTCAATTTGGAATCGGGCTGTCGAAATAGCCGGCTAGCTCAGCCTCGATCGATCAACGTCCGAACGTGTTTGGAAAAGAACGATGGCCATTTCCGGCCGCATCAGACACACATGCTGCACCTCTCCAAATCACTTTTTTAGGGTTTTTCAGCTAAAGCATGCCAAACGGGACCCTTTTACTATGCCTTTAAGAGCTGCATCTTTGACCCATTATAGGAAGCAGTCTGCTTTTTGTACAGAACAGAACATGTGTGTTATATAAATGTCAAAAAGTAAAATAATATGAAAAAATGAAATTGAAAATAGTTTATTTCCTCTTTAACAAATACAAATTAATGGTCAGGACTTCCTTTTAGGTGAGTGGACCTGTGTCAGGATGCCCCGCTCTTCCGTAGCTAATAAATAAGTCATTTTAGGAAATTTGGTTGTAACAAGGAGTGTTGTCGAAATTAATAATAAAACAAAGCGTCTTGTAACTCTTATAAATTGTTTATACATAGATTAAGTTTGCATCAAGGAGGTCCCAAAACGAGACACGTATTTTTTTACTTTACTAAAGATGACAAATACCGTCTTAATGCGAGTTGGTAGGTACGGAACCCTCGGTGGGCGAGTCCGACTAGCACTTGCCAGGTTAATTTACACTTTACGACCTTGCCAATAAACAGAGATTTCCTTAAGAGGCAACGGACATCAAATCTCACAGCACCAATAGCCGTCATTACTTTACATAGTGTTGGTTGTATATGCTATCATAACCAAAGAAGGCGGCTAAGTGCAATGATGCAGCCGAAGCATTATATACTCTACTAGTAAACACATTAAATCTAAAATGATCATACTATTACTATGCAGTTAACGCCTTTTTTGGTGTAAATGAAACGGTGAGAGATTAAGAATTAACCACGGCAAAGGTTTATTAAAATCATTAAGAACTTGAGAACTTGACGAGGAAGGAGATAAACAATCGTGAAACGAGCAATTTGCGTTAACGTGCATTTAATGCCTTTTTCGCAACAAATATGTCAATTTCTATGCTAATGTAAATGACAGTTAAGGCATACTAGGCACGATTTGTCTATATCGTGTTAAACAGGAAATCGCTTGGGAAAAATTTACAGTTCTTTGTTTGTATACGAGTACACTTTTGGAATACAAATCTAATATCGTCATAGGGAATTGAGCGATTTTCAAGAGAGAGGTATGAAGTTCTTTAGGCGTATACTGCTATTTTGCTCTGTATGACAGACCTAATGAAAATTGCGTACTGAAAGCCCTAAGAAGCATTACTTACATTACACAAACAAATATTTACATTATTTACCAGGTTTGTGGTGTTCGGCTGAAATTACTAGCTTAGCTTCATTAAATCTTAGTCATAAAAGTTGGCAACGCATTTACGGTGTTAGTATTACAATCTTTAGATTGTAGCTTTTAGAATGCATATGTCTATGAACCACAGATCTCATTTACCAGCAGATGGCAAGTGTGCTTTTTTGCATTCTCCATGCAATAAAATAAGGTATTCATAAAAAAAGAGGTGTATTGACTTAAAGGCATACTAATTATCTCATAATTTAAACAGGATGCTTCAAAGGACATTCACAAACTATTACACGATCCGAAATTCGGTGAAGTCATCGAATACAATTACCGGAAGAAGTACGCTTTTTCTACAGGGTCAACTTGGTTAAAACTATCGCTCAGGTTGACGCCCTTCCGCTGATAGAAGTCATCGTCTCCATGATTAACATTTAAAGCTTTGCCATAAATTGTTCACGGTACCTTGGTTTTAATTGACAGTCCAGTTCCGCAGTATTTTCACGGGTTAGCATCCACAGCAACCAATTAAAAACTCTAGACGCAAAAAAGACGCATTGTTTCGGTGTGGGGATCAGGCAACAGGTGAAGTTACAAACATAGAGGCATTCCCTCTTAGTTCTCAGGATTGGGAACGCCATTGGAATCTTAAGATTGTAGTCATGAGAATTTCAATGTGTATCAGGTGGTCTGTGAGCTCGCGTGCCTTCTCCTAGCCATAAAAAAGTATTGCGGGTGGTAGGCCCTTGTGCAGGGTCCGTCCGGATCGCTACCACCATCTTATCCATTAACCTACCGCCAAACAGCAGTGTTCGCATTGTTGTGTTCCGGTTTGGGGATAAGACAGCCGGTGAAATGACTAGCATAGAGGCATTCCATCTTAGCCTCAGGGTTGGCAACGCATTTGCAGTCTTAGGATTGCATTGCAGTCTTGTGATTGCGAATGTCTATGGGTCACAGTTTCCACTTACCATCAGGTGGCCTGTGTGCTCGTTTGTCTACTCGATGCCATAAAAAAAAAATAAAAAAATACGAGTATTCCAGACAGATTCCATCCAGGCAAGCATTGAATCTTGAAAGGTGGCTACGCAATAGAAAATTGAATACCAAATGAATGTCGAGGAACAATAATAGCCATATTAGAATTTCAAATGTTTGATTGGCACTTCTAAAGCCGATTAAGACCACTTTTCGTAATCGATTGAAGATTGAATCGAAATGACTAGCACAGGTCGTGACTCCTTATATACCGGTCAAATATTTCTTCACGAGGACAAAGATTCAAGCGTTCACCGCTTGTACGTTAACCAGTCGTATCTTAAAGCGGTAAGATTCAAAATTGGTTATAATGTAAGTATAAATAATATTGTCTGGATGGTTCATGATTTGAATTGACAACCAGCAAGTACAGTCAATTGAGATGTGAATGAAACTATTGTGATTGCATGAAGGCGAGTTGACCGTCCTTTATTGCAGACAGTTTGTTGCGACGGGGACAAAGAGATTGGAACGCTAAATAAATCAAGTAGCTAGTCTCCTGACAAAATAGAAGCTCCATCTTGTTAGATCTTCGGAAGTTAAGGCCGCCAAACCAAAAAACTTCCTAACTAACAAAAGGCGTTACGAAAGAAGAATACAAATTGAAATTGTTGTTTTTTTGCACGTCTGCTTCACGGTACCCATTTGGAATTATCGAAGCCGTGTTATTATGATGCGCCATGAAATTACGATCCAATATAACTAGTTTTTGCTATCACTACTTCTAATTACGTTCCTGGCTAAGAAGACCTTGGCGTTTCCTAGACGTTCGTGACCGAACGGACGGACTATTCATAAATAATAACTACCTTAGCGATTCACACTAGCCTCAGCTAGAATACTAAATTGTATATTCTATCAGTGTTATCTCCGTGATGAAAAAACAGATTCCTTTTATCATTATGCAAATGAAGTTGATGCAAAGATAACAACGCAATTATTCGAAGGGATATTCAAAGAATAAAAGAGTCCATTCAAAAATATTATGGAGATATCGATGAAAACGGCAGTGCAAAAAAACAATTTTAGACGGTGAAGTCATCTTTAATGTTGCAGAGGTTACATTCTCATAAATGGCTGGGTTCAAACGTCGCAAGGCACCTAATGAGTCAAATAAATGGGACCAGGCCAATTAACTGCTTTCTTTTAAGAGTTTTTTTCTGTATAATTACGATGATGTGTAATCGTAAAATTAAATTCAAAAGAGCTGTGATCTGCCCACGCTGGTTCGCTATCTGGGATAACGGATTGGGCACATCGCGAGATTTCACCACTATTGAACATAATAAGATAAAGCGATATGTCAGTTGGTACCTTGTTTCATTGTTATTCTTCTTCAAAAGTATTAAGTTTTATAAATTTATGAATGTTATAATTTTCAAATGTGATGAGATCTTCATAGCGAAAGCAGATTTCTCTTCACACTGAAAAGATTTTGAAATAACGCAAGGGAAAGTAACGAAGCATTAAATTGTCGGTGTACATTAATACAAGAATGCGAACACATAATTGGCCTAAAATGTTAATAGAGCGCGACTAAGGTTAAGATTCGCAGACAGCGTTGTTGCGAGGAGAGAACGAACACGTGATTAACATCGAGTATCTGAACATTATATTGCTTGCTAAACAATTGAGTAAGAATAAAATGATTTTCCAACAAATTGTAACTTCCATTATAAATAAACCAAAGCTAGTAACCAGCCATAACATACAACGCCATCTATACGTAACTCGGTACAAAGATCCCATGCTACCTTAAATTTTTAGGACGCCACTAATGGAAGAACAAAAGGGGTCGTCCTATCAACTATATAAGGAGAATTTAATGACCTTGGTTTAGTAAATCACGGTGAGGAAGTGTGTCAAAGCCACGAGTGAATGGGATCCCTTGTTTCAAAGCTTGACATTGGCCACTTGATCTTCCGGTTACATCATGTATCTCGCTAATACAATAGCCTGCGGATGAATAAATATATTCGGTGACAAGCGCACGGGAAGCTCTAAAAACGATCAATGGAGACTTCCGGTATAATGTTGCTCAGGGACTCGACCTAGTAAGATCATTAGAAGGAGAAAAAATAAATGTTGAAGCAAGTACAAAATCAATTGCTAAATATAAAACTATCATAATGGATGAAAGCAACTAAACCTATGTGATGTCGATGACGCTCG
Source organism: Acleris laterana (assembly GCA_963966035.1). Lineage (NCBI taxonomy): Eukaryota > Metazoa > Arthropoda > Insecta > Lepidoptera > Tortricidae > Acleris > Acleris laterana. Next base: position 10,804,609 of record OZ014462.1, on the reverse strand, counting down.
GGCATTTTTACACATCAAAAATCTACCACCGCTTCCCAAGAGGAGACCGCTGTTAAGAAAAAGCACCGCAAGAAACTCAACAGTCAGTATTTTTTCCTTTCAACTAAGACATTTCGTTTTTTTGTTATGTGCAAAGAAAGGCAATTTTTACAGGACTTTTTTGCACGTCAATTAAAGATAGCAAAGGCTTTCGATAGTATTGTAACGACGTGTCAGTCAACTGCGGGCCACAGGTCGCGTGGGCTTGGCATTAACCCACTTACCGCAGCCCGTGGGAGGCCGTTCTAAAATTAAGAAGAAAAAAAACCGCCAACGGTTTGTTTGCATTGCGCATACGCAACTGTTAGCGCAACAGCGCAGCTAAACGTTGGCTGCCGCGAACTGGAAGTTGAATGTAATGTGACTACGCCCGGTGCGTCATTGGCGTTGAATCTATTAAGAATAAACGCTAAGTGCGGCATTGAAAGTCTAGGCTGAGTGAGCAATGGATCGATTTAGAAACTGTATGACAATGGCACATGTATTCAAATTTATTTTTGTAAATACAAATTGAGAAAGACAATAACTTGCTTATGGAAAATTTCCGGTTTTTGAAAGTCTTTTACCGTACCGTCATTGGACTATCAATGGGATATTAATTTTATTTTTTCGTGATGCATTCCCGTTAAAATACAGAGCTTTTAAAGCCCGGGAATTAAAAGCCGTTACGATGAATATTTTATCAATAATCGAATAACTCATAAAATAACATCGATAAAAAAATTCGCCCGCCAACATCAGACACAATTTATTTCAGCAAAAGCTGTTCCATTGTTGAATTGGAAACAATATTTCTTTCATACGAGTCTCGCTGCCTGAGAAGTGAGAGCTTGGCTTGGCTGCATTCCAACTGCCTTCAGGGTTCGATGCAAGAGAACAAGCGGCCGCAATTAAATTTTTCGTTGATTCCTCGAATTCAGGCGTCGCCAAGTTACGGTAATTGCTCAGTTTAATTACATTTTTTGTCTGTATTTTGGTGACATGGTTGCGAGCGTTTATTGTTCCGTGAAAATAAAAAGACGACCTTAATTGCACCTTAATGAACGCTTGACAAAAATGAGCGAGATCCTATGTCTTTTGCCAAGTTTGTACAGGATATTTAAATGGTAGGACTAACTTGAGCTTTTGACATCGCTGACTCTTATTGTTATTTTCTGCTCTTGCAGCGTTAACATTTACAAAAGGCTATTCCACTTCACAGTTTAGAGTGACTGCCTCGACCACAGACTAGTTTCAGTGAGCCGTGAATGAACAGTGTTTATCAGAGTGTATATTTTCAGTGTTGTTGCTTTTATTGGCCTCAGGGAGGATACAAAAGGCAAAGACCAAAGTGCTCTTTGAATGGCCAGTTGTTACAATTTTGAATTAAGTTAAACGTGGACTCTCTTGCTTTGAGCCACGGACGGCAGCTTTAGCGGACTGGGAAGAGAACACTTGTGCCTAAAGCCCGGGGTCCTAGGGTAGTTGATACTTGACCACTTACCTCGATTGCGGGGAATGCCAACAGTCCATGTTTGAACACGACGTTTTCGGACGATCATATTGAATTTCTTGATGGACAAGGGATATGTTGACATTGTTGCGTAGTTGTTAGATATTAAGATTTAATTTTGAGGAAAGTATTTAGTTTTCTTGCCATTTTTTGGGATATAGTAGGTAGTAAGGGATTAAAGGCTTGTAGTACTGTTAGGCGTCTTAGCCTAAGTGTGCAATAAGAGGTTACAGAATTATCAACAAGTTTTTAGAGTCGTTGGTAATTCTGTAGCTCTGCCTACAGCACTCTGGGAATAAAGGGGTGAGTTTATTTATGTGTATGTATGTAGTAGGCACAGTGAGTAACGTGTTTTATTTCATTAATTATATTGAGAACCGAATCAATACTTCAAAAACAAAATCTCAACTGCTTTCTATTACTATCTATTACTACTATTTTCTATTAACTGGTATTTCGTCTTACAAATGCATAAACACCCTTTATATTCTGGTCTGGGCAACCTCTCGGAAAACGTGATATATCTTGCTTTATGCTGACATCATAGGATGATCCGGTTTAGCAATACCATTCAGTCTCTATTTATATTTAGTCTGCCTTGCAACAGACGCGCAAAAGCTACTTCGAAGAATAAATTCTACCTTTCGTTGTCACTTTCGACAGAGAAAATTACTGTACGTAGACATTGCGAGAAAACTGTGCGAAACACGACGGACGGGTTACGTTTCTCAATTTGCACATATCATAAAAGGGGGTTTGCATTGCACGCATGGCTTGGAAGTGGTCTGGGTTCGACACCTGGTCTGGAGGTGCGAGTTTTTGTTCTTGAATCTTGGATATTTTACTCATAGGTTTACAATAAGGCATACGATGCATAAAAAAATAATTCAAAAGTTCACAACTGGCGAAAAGCAGAGTAGAAATGTGATCAATCCACTGATAAAACGATGGAAATAAATGACGACAATGACGTACGCACGCTCTAACGCCTCTTCCATACCAAATAAAAGTCCTTCCTCCTCCAGATTGTTATTCTTATGAGTACTGTAGCGCGAACTAATTTTCATATTTCTTTAACTTCCTCTGAAACAGTTTCGTTTTCAGGATATTTAGACGCAGCGGTAAAGTAAGACTTGTGCGTCTATAGCTAAACCAGCCATTGCGACGAGAAGCAACTTCCACGACTCGAGCAATTTTTCGGCCAGTTACATACATACATACATAAAACTCACGCCTTTATTCCCAGAGTGGGGTAGGCAGAGCTACAGAATTTCCAACAACTCTAAAAACTTGTTTTAATTCTGTAACCACATTTTGCTCACTTAGGGTAAGATGTTTACCAGTGCATTAGTAACAGGTTGCAAGCCCATCGCCTAACAATATGTACTACACGCCTTTTAATACTAATTCAAATTCAAATTCTAATTTGATACCGTAAAGAGATACAAATAAAAACCATGATAGGAGACTTAATTCATACTGCTATTTATATGACACTTAACAAAAAAAAAACTACACTAGGTTAGGCCGGATTCGTAGAATGACAATATAAAAGATTACCAAGACAGAAACAGAAATCGTTAACCATCGTTATCGTTAATCGTTAATCGTTAATCGTTGACCATATTCTTGCAAATAAATGATTATTATTATTATTATTATTAAGGCATTTTTTTTTTCTACATACTTAAACGTGACAACAACCTAAGAACTTAAGAACCTATCTTTCGAAAAATGTAACCCAATTTAAACATTGTAACATAATCTGGGAGTTCTGGCACCCTAAATTCCAAGACGATAATAAAACCAACGCAGATAACAGTAATCATAAAAAAACAGTAGGTACAGTCAACAGCAAAAGAAACTGATGAAATAGGGTCCCAAAATTATCTATACAATACATTAAGTCAAATGCTACGGACTATTGTAGTTGATCAAAAGTAAATGAGCTCAATAACGTGTCATAATAAGTGATCACCATTATTTCGATTTTTGAAAACTCAATGACAGTTTAAGTCATCGTTGAACATTTCGAATTAAAGTTTTAACTGTAAAATCTTGGTTTTGGGACAACCTCGGAGTACTTCGGTTAATATCGGTTATGTTCGTCGAAAAACATGCGAAGTGACAAAATAGCAATCTCCCTTACGCCAAGATTTAAAATAAGTTTTTATTACATCTTGCAATTATTTGCCATAAATCCTTCTTTTGCCGATATTGTTGGAATGTCGTTATTTTGGTATTCAATTCACGTTTGACGCTTTTGATAGAAATGTCATGTCAGGCTTCTGTTTTGCACAGCTGTTATGATCACTTTCTTTTGACTAATTAAAACATCAATTAATTTAGCACTTTAATATAACATGTTATATTTGGGATGCCATGACAATAGATATTTTGAAATGTTGATTTTGATCACTTACTTTTGACGTTGACTGTACGAGTGCAACAACCTCGGTTACTCTCGATATCTGTGCGTGGCTATCGATCGTTCCCGGCTGCTCCCGTCACTGCGTCGGGTGACCTACTTACGCACGATACTCTCACAGTTGAAATATTAAGCAGCAGTTTGTCTGTTACACGGGGTCAGATGTGAACAGACTTGGAATGTCCATATTTGTACAAAAATGTAAACAAGACGGTAGATATGGTACGGGTGTTGAATTTACAGCAGTAGTTTCATTCTGTATATCTTAAGGATAGGCTGACATTGCAGAAAAACAAATGTTAAATAACACAATTTTTTAAACAATATTTTTTTTGCAAGTAAGATACCTACTCAAGAAACAACAAGGATTACGATGTACATACACAAAAAACTGATCTCCCTTTGCAACACATTTTCCAACAAGTTGCATAATGAAGACGGCAGTTTTTAAAACCCGAAACCCGACAAAATTATGAACTTTATTCGATAACTCCAAATCATCAATAAATACATTAATATAAATGCACCAGAATTATTATTAAAAAGTGTAAGTTGACTTGCAAAAAGTGCTAATGATAACGCCCGAACTGTTTGAAATCTTGCAACTGTGCCCCGCCTGCCACAATGTGTTACGCACTCAGAGACAACCACTTGACTCGTAGATATTTGTGTGTACAGTGACCTAATAAGATTGTGTGCTTTCGCGACACGGGCGATAAATCAGTTAATCAACTCAAACGATGATTAGAATAAACAGGACATGTTAGTATATGTTGTAACGTGTGGTTGCCGCGTTAGAATAGTGCCACTCCATGTCTTCCCGTGGATGTCGTAAGAGGCGAATAAGGGAATAAAGGCTGTTAGGCGATGGGCTTGCAACCTGTCACTAATACACTGGAAAACATCTTAGCCTAAAAGTGCAAAAAAAAAAACAGTGTTGTTGGTAGTTCTGTAACTCTGCCTACCTCACTCTGGGAATGAAGATAGTATGGCACTTTAATGAACAAGTTCAACTTTTGTTATGCAGGGCGTTCAAAATCTACAGAGATTAAAATCGAATGGAAAGTTCCGTAGTCAAATAGAAATGTTCACTGGTTAGCACTAAAATGATAAGCATATTTGTGTTGAGACTAAATTCTTGCAGTCTCTAAAAGGTTTGCACAGCTAAAGCAACTCCATCTGTGTTGCGATATGAACAAAGTTTAAAGTAGCAACGTCGAAATTGAAACTTTTTCCAGTCAATATTCTTGGCTCTGAAGTTTTATATGCAAAGGCTTAAAAGATGACTGAACCAGCGACCGGTAAACACGCAATAGTCGGCGAGTTGCCAGGAGCCTCATTCTAAGTGAACTGCAAAGTAACTTTGCAGTTGTTATAATTGAGTTAGCATGAGTTGGGTAATGGCGAGCCGTGACCGGATTGGATTGCCAGGGAATTGTAAATAAACCAAGCCATAGCCAAAACTGCACTCCAACTAAATTACACACAATCCACTAGATCATTGACGTAAATCCGACGTAAAAAGTTCATATTTGCTAAAAAGGTAGTCAAACTAGCCAACCTCATTAAGGAAATCAACTTTTTTTAATTGTAAATCTTTCTGAATACGTCTGCATCTTAACCCGGCTTCACTTGAAGGCTTAAGAAGTTCTCCGTGGAAACTAGACGCAACTAATAGTGAAACTTGGTATTAAACTTACCTAAAAAGGAGCTTTAGAAGTTTTACGCTCTCTACTTAAGCTAACTATAGTATAATGGCGTCTAGATTGATGTACTTATGATGCACTGATGCGATTAAAAAGCGGATTAGAAGCCATTTCAGGGTAAGAAAAGCAATAAAAAATGTGGTAATAACTGCATCTTTCATAGCAACACCGAAAACAATATTGGTAGGTAATAGGCATATTTTAGGATAGACAGATAAATTTTAAAATGGTTGCTATATTTTTTGCGCTCCTAGTCACATTCTATTCACGTTTCAGACGATCCTAACAGCATTATATAAAAAAGCAAAGTAAATATCTCGGAGAAACTGCTATAAATTAAGCTAAAGCTAAGTGGAACCGAGAATCTTTGCGAAACGTCTGCTTTCAACTAATTTTTATTCGAATTAGTTTAAGATTGCATGATATCATACTTTTTGTCGGTTACTTGGCATTCGTCGGCATTCAGATAAAGTCTTGATTTTTCCTAACATCTAAGCAAATGAAGAGTTCGATGCGATTCTTGAAATAGAAATGCAGATTAGAACGCGTGCCTACGAGATGCAGTTAAAATCCAATCTAAATGCATCACGTGCAGAGAACGAGGGGATAATTGCTGTAATTGGGTCACGGGAATAGCAGAGGTTGCTTATGGCGGGTTGCGAGGCTTTTAAGGGTTCACATGATCCCCATGGAATTAGTTTATGCAACAGATAGAATTTTAGAATAGGTTATTTAGTGAAAGGAAACCGATTCATTATAACACAGGCGATAAGAATATAGGTCCGGGAGATAACATTTGAAAACATATTTGGCACGCAATACGATTTATTGTCAACAAAATGTTCAATTCTTGACTAACTACAATGGTATTTATCAATCTGCTATCGCTTGTACGCAGATGCAAGTTTGATAACCGGCGTAGCTGATTGGTATCACAAAATAACTTTAAACCTGGATAATAAAGTGCTAGGTAATGAGCAATAATATGGGAATCTAACATTTCCCCACCCTTTTAACTATGGTAGCAGTTACGAGAAAAAAGCCGCCGGTGATTACAGCATTTAAAGATGATCTAGTCAGGTCTATACTATAAAAGACCAGCGATTGAGTTCTGTCAGATCTAGTATTTAGGAAGTCGAAGGTATAACATAACCTTGGAATTCTGATCAGTAGCAGGCTACACTCTAGTCTTAAAGAGGAAACCAACTCACCAGTTACCACTATTAAGACAAGGAATGAGGACTATAGGTATTCCAGAAATCTTTGCATGACACATCTACACTAATATTATAAAAAGGAATGATTTGATTATTTGTTTGTTTGTTGGGCTCCGAAACTACTGGAGCGATTTGATAAATTCTTTCACCATTAGAATCCTACATTATCCCTCATGAACACAGGCTATGTTTTATTTTCCTGCGCGGACGGAGTCGCGGGCAACAGCTATGTCTTACAAAACTATTCCGTTAACCGCTAACTCTGACTACACTCGGATTTTTATTCTCACAGAAAAAATGTAAACAAAGGTGTTGCCGTAAACGAAAAACATTTGCAGAATTCAAAATATTTTTACTTTCCACAATTATAAGAAATCGATTGTCTATAAAAAAAACATATATTGTAATAAAGATTAAAGAATTTAATCTGTTGATGGAAAACTTCATTTTGATATAAACTCTTTGTTGTGTTAATTTAAAACGTGAAAACCGTTTTTTTACGCATAATTTATTTATTGCACTGGTATCACTGACTCGATACACCCGTGTTAACAAGTTGACGGCTGCTTGAAAGATTTGAGACGTTACTTCACTCGCTTCGCTTCACCATTCGTGCTCCCGTCGTAATCGCTTTCCAGTGACTCATTTATGCGATTTTAATTTCCATTATATCTCAAATTTATTTTTATATCACGGTTCGAGCGAAATGATAACTTAATATTATATTTCTTGCTGGCCCAAACTTTGAGATCCCCTGAAATGTCACTTTGACAGTGACGTAACTTTGTTTACATTTTTTCTGTGAGAATAAAAATCCGAGTGTACTTACTGAACTTAGGTAATTTTTTTAATATTTACTCTAGTCCGTAGATGTCAATGGTGCATTTTTAAAATTCTGCCTCTGGCGGGAAGTGCTGATTCTACACCTACAAAGACGTATTAGTAAGTCAAAGTATTTAGGTATTTGGCACTGTTAAAAACGCTGTCGTCTCCAATCTCCAACCAGCGTTAAGCGTACACTATTGGCGAGATGGCTGAATCGATATCTGTCTCGACAGTATGACCCAATTTTGTATTATTATCTGCCGACACTCAAGGGCTTGTCTCGGGTTTTAAGATGAGTTCCTGAAATGATAATCGCTTCGAGAAATTCAAGTGTTTGAGTTTATAATTTAATTGTTTTACTTGTATTTTATTCTTGCTTAGTTGGGTTTCTAAATAATTCATGAAGTTTCTTAACAGCATTGATCTTGTTTGGAAAGCTTATAGAAGGGATCAATTTCCTTTTTTTAATACTAAGAAATAGGGGTCAAACTTACGGAGTTACTTGTATACAATCTGCGGTGATGCTAAGACATTTCAAGAGTTACATTATCTTGGATAGCATCAGTTAAAAATACAGTTGTGGCAAGCCAGAAGCTTCCTTAAATACGTACGCGAAAAAAACAGCGGAAACAGATGTTTTCTGAAAAGAATTCCTTAAACAGCTTGTACCAGCATTTATTCCAACAATGTTGCTACTTAAAGACAGCTTCTGGCGGTTGGCCTTTCTCGGTAATTGCCCAATTTCCAGAGAGAAAAAGTACCCTATATGACTGTTGATTATCCAAAAGTTTTTGCCACAATTGACATCAATCCATTGCTTAATTTTCGCAGGAAAGTATAACTCTCGCATTATTTATAGCTCTTACGTATTATCCTTTTCTTCAGCACTATAGAACCTAGGTATTTTGAAACAATCGTTATTGATCGTCCATTTCGTAGTCTATTGCCTAAGCTTTTTCTAAAAAGGTTAAGCGTAGCTCTTTGAAAATCCAATTCAATCAACCAGCGCCTAAGGCCTGTGGGTTTAATGCCTTTCCATCCAATTTAACTGTTCCCTACCTAATTGCTGAGTATTACGCAAATACAAATTACTCATAATAAATTTATGAGTATCTCAAATAGACTTTAATTGCTGGCTTTTAGGGTTCCGTAACTGGAAAAGTGAAACGGTTTTTTTTAATAACATTTCTTTCAACGCTTTTTAAAGTTACAATAATATACTAATGATGAAAAGGTAGCCTAGTTTGTAGTGACTACAAAGCTGGCGGTCTTGGGTTTGATTCCCAATAAGTATCCGCCTAAGCTACTTTTTATGCATGTATGGTATTTGCTGTCTTGTATGGCCAGCATCAAAGTATGTTAAAATTTTTGGTCACGTAATCAATGTTAAACAAGATTGGCAAACGTGCTAAAGCGATAAAGTCCATGTGATCAGCTACTTATGACACCGTTGAAGCCAAGCTAAGCGTATTGTTTAGGACCATAGGTAAAGTGTGAGATTGTCTCCCGATATTTATTTTTTGTAATAAGAGCTTCAGGCATCTCACGTGATAAAGGGTAAGTCAAGCAAAAGTTGAGTTAAAATAATGCGTTCCGAAATGGCTACGTAACCCACGGTGGGATCTTCAATCGCACTTGTCTAGTTTTTGCGTAGCGTTCAAGCAAGTGTTGTAAACGTCGATTAATTGTGCAAATTACAGATGTGCACATCCTTCCAGTAGCCAATCGGGCGTGCAAATTACATAGGCAAGTGCGTACTGCGCAGGTAACTGTCAGCTGTGAGTAAAGGTTAGTTAACACGGTGCTAGTTGCTATGAGAGTAGACGACCAGATCGTGCACGACCGTCCCAGGTGACAGACGTTGGCGGGGAGGAGGGGGAAGAGGCGTAAAGCTGGACATTCATCATCAAACCATCACGTCAGACGGCTTTGCGTCTTGCCAAAGTTTGATTGTGAATGCCCAAGTAAAAAAAAAATTGTGACCTGACGGTCTCAGTACTAGTAGCTGTTCAAGTAACTGACCACATCAAGTCGCTGGAAATAGCATTACGTAAGTCTTAATACACTCAGTGCCTAGTGCACCGTATTGAGACAAATTTACATGGAAATCAGGAAACCCGGCAATTAAGGTGTAAGTTTTTAATAGACGGCTAATGACTGTTCCCGTGTCATTATTGATAGGAAGTATGTGGACAATGTGGCAGGTGTTTAAACACTAATGCTTTAGGTATTCTTGTCAATGGTGTTTAAAGATATAAATAAACGTTACTTATGCTTCAGAACTAAGCTTAATAGTCAAAAGTAAACCGCAATATGTATGAGTAGAGTTTGAAATTGTGAGACAACCCAAAGTCGGTTACGTCAATTTTGCTGAAATAATCGTAGTTTTCAACGTCTCACAGTGCTAAATAACCGAATCGTACAAGCTTTATCTCGTAATCTTAAATTGTGTACAATCCTTAGTCTTTTTACTGCCACTAAAAGGTTTATCTTTGTAGCTTTGCCTGAAAAACTAAGAGCAACTATTTCCTCATTATAGAACCAACTACCCGACCACTTCCCGCGATTTCACACATCATCTAGCATCAAGTTCACTGCATTAAACTTACACAGCATTCGAGTATAGTAGATGCAACTACCATGAATCATGGAAGTGCCAAATCACGAGATCCCATTTAATTTAAACAAAAATGTGTTATATGTCCAAGAACAAGGACTATTGAGAATGTCAGAAATCAAGTTTTGTTTACTGGAGACCTAGTGAAAATGTATATAAGTAAGTCGACTTAACTGGTGTTAAAAAAGTATAGTAGACTTAAACTGTTTTCACTTGATCTTAGGGAAAGATGCTGGGTTCACTCAATCAATTTGATTCATAGGCCACTATAGAACTATGTCAAAGTGATGTAATGATTCAAATTGTAAGAACCTTAACGTTGAGTGTACAATGTGTACATTTACCTGCCACTTTTTTTTACGATATTCATTTCACTTTCAAATTTAGGTACGAATACTAATTGTGGTAAAATATTGTGGAGAAACCATCCGATCCCATCTTGACCAGCAAGGTTACCAGATAACCCGATATCAGTTTTTGGTGTTTTGGAAACAAATAGTGGATGAACAGAAACAGGTAGTAACTGTACAGTCGCATGTTAGTTTGAACAATGTTAATGTGTTTGTAATTTATCACTGTGTCTAATAAATAAATCAATAAATAAATAACTTTATCTAGAAACCTGTATGTGGTTGCTCTATATCTTAATGTAACTGTATCTTAATATTTACATTAAAGTATCGGTCACCGACACTTTAATGGGAACATTATGATGCAACAACATCGATAACCGATACTTTAATGACATGCAATACTTTAATGTTAACATTAAAATACAACCACAGAATGGTTTCTTAATATAGGACATATGCTTATCGTTTCTGAATATATTATAGAAAAGTTATGAAATGGATGGAGGTATTAACAGTTATACTATTGCCGTGTAAACGGCACCTTCCACACGCACTTCAATTGCGTGTAATCGCGACCTCTAACGTTTCTTTACTTTTCTAAAGGTGTTTGTAAACGCTATTGTTTATATTACACACCGTATTAACATGTAGATTACTGGTTACTTCATGTAAACAACATTATCTGTAACTGGATTAAGTAATGAGGTTATGCCGAGTAAACAAAATGCATGTGTTGTTCTACATTTTTGTAAACTTGTGTGCGCAATATTAATACGCGGTTTACTTTTCTTTCCTTGGAGATCTAACGCATTTTCTAAGTTACTTTATCTGGATAACGATCAGGAGATATTTGTTTCATTTGCTTAATCAATTACGAAGTTTCCAAAAATAATGACTGTTTTTTTCATCTGGTATTACGAGATGGAGGCAGCACGGAATGTTTTTTTTATATCTTTATAGGGTATAACCTTATGGAGACATGTGTAATCAATTAAGTACATAACGGAATGTAGTAGGTATAATGCACTTTACACATACATATTCACACAAGTGAGTCACATGTAAAGTAAAGTCGGAAGAACAAAGGCCTAGTTTATTAATTAACAATTAATCCATTTTTGTCGGTTCATTGTTCTAAATCCATTACTCATTCGTTCCAGCTTAACCTTAATCAGATTTTAATTGTTAATTGCCTTGGTCTCAAACTCCAGACAGCATTTAAAAAGTTAGCGAACTGTCTATGGCCACATGCAGGGTCCCGGTTTGGTCGGAGCGTGAACAGGTTTATTTATAAGTTACCTGGCAGGGTTGGGCACAGGTGGTGACTCGAGGTCGCTATACATCCTGCGGGGTTTGTAAAACATCGAGTTTCGATGTTCGTTGCACTTTTGTTTGTATAGAGGCCGTATTAAGAACCTCTCAAACTCCAGAAAAGGATAGAGTTATTCCAGTCATATGTCTGTCTCTTTCATTGTTTGTCCTTCGCAGGTTATAATCCGAAAAGGTCTCAGGTTGTTTGAATAGGCCGTTGTGGTAATTTTAGGAATATGATACTTTACCTATGGTGTAGCAAATTTATGTTTTCGATTGATATTAAGTTTAAAATGATGGATATTTTATTAAAATATCGTCATCGCTTGCTTGACGACTTCTTTCTTCTAACATGATTTACATGATGATGTCGATGACGTGCAATAATAAAATACCAAAATAAAAATAAACCTATAAATGATAATTTTTACTCGTCAATATCAAATGACTATAAACTACAAATAAAACATAACTTTGCCTTGTCAATCTTAATCAAAACAATTTAAACAATCATTTTCAACATTCAACTCAAATTGCCTCATTTATCGTGTTGAATTTAATTTTGCGACATGAAAACCGGCATTGCATTACAGTCTTGAAAGATTAGCTTCAATGTTTGGAGTTCGCGTGACTGGCGGACCGCAGGGTTGCAGCGACAAAATGCCTTCATGGCATGGCTAAAATAGCTAGCATTTAAATAGGCACGAAAGTCGCGGTAGACCTAGAATTCAAGGCGTAAGATTAAAATGTTCGTCAAAATTGTCTATGGATTTATTATTTTTAACGGGAGGCCATTGGATGGAATTATGGAACGATAATAGGCCGGCCATTTTTTACTGTTCCTTAATCTCATTTTTTTCTTTGAAACTTAAGCTCTGCGGTCATCGTTTTATAAAACCAGATTATAACCGGAAAAAAAGCTCAGGCATTTTGTATCTCATGGCCATTGCCTCAAATGTAGAGTGCATTGCACCTAACACGACGCGCATATTTTATAACTTATTATCCTTCCTTTATACTGCCGCATGTCCAAATAGGCAATTGGGAACAGGTTTGAAAAACACCGTTATTTGGACTGCGAAAAAGCTAAGTGGTGTTAGTCACGCCTGTTAATTGTAATTAAGACACAAAAGCATGCGTAAATCTGACGGAATCAGACATATTTTTTGGGCCAAAGACAATTAAGTTTTTTTCAATTGTTTTATAAACTGCACAGATAAGACACAAAAGAAGGCAAAGGAAGGAATGTCTTCTGACAAGATTGTAAAGAAAGACAATGGGTGAAGGAGAGGAAATCTAGTATAGTAAGTGGCGTGTCTGGTCCCGTTAGGCGCATGCGCTTGGCAACCGTCAGTAACCAATGGAGCATTATCTTATCGACTAGATAGGTACCTGTTGCATATCTTCTTGCGATCTAGATTTCACCTGAATAAACATTTGGATAGATATACGTACAGAAAAAACAATCTACCTACCTACGTAATAAGCTCGTCTATCTGGATAAACAATATAGTATGCTACGCCAAATATACGTAAATAAATATTTTTTATAACGTAATTTCATTAATATTGCAATCAATAAAGCTATCAACGTCATTTGACTACGTCAACGTAGTCGATGAAATTACTGTGAAATTGGAATGGAGATAAATATCAAGATGATTATGACGTGTTCACTTTCGAAGTATTTTTTACAGAACATTTTACCACTAGGCAAATTAAGATATAGAAGTAATATTAGAATCCCATATTAACAGAACTCTCATCAGTCTCATCACAGATGAGGTTAACATTTTTTGCAAGCAAAAAATAGGTACAGTGAACGGTCCAAGGTTTGCGTTTTTCTGTTCTCCGTTGATTGCTGCAACTGACATTGGGTCGTGTTTCATTTGTTAAACTTTGTTTTTAATTTCACATCTACGCGGACGCGTGTTGACATAAATAGCCGTTCACATCACATGGCGGGACCGAGTTACCGAATGTATCGGGAGGTTTGAAAATAGAACGGCGTTCGGGTAAGCGACTCGGCCCACAGATAACGTTAACTTTATCGACATCGCTGAAAGCAAGGGGATAGGTACGTAACGTATTATCACTTATCATGCGGACACGATTCTGCGAATGTAATTCAAGTAAGATTATACTGCGCACCAAGATGTCATAAGATGCCTTTAAAGCTGCAAAAGGAATTCGTCATAAATTTTATCGTTTTAACCTTACTCCGTTATAGGTTATGTGTGGGGCGGTTGCCAGCTGATAGAGCACACACGCACCCTAAATGCAGGTGTTCGAATTAGGCTTATTGATTTTAGCCGTAGGCGGGCCCTTCGTATAGGGACCATCAGTCGGACACACGGACACAATAATAGGTAGGTACATAATAGACCACACAACACGTTCATAACCTTAAATTTGTAAATAATAATAACAGTTATGATATGCGTTTGTTTTGAAGCGTGTTTTGGTTTTTGTTTGCAACTAACCTTGATTCCGGAGCGTCCCTGTTGCTTCAGAAGCACGTTCTCCGGCTTCATGTCGCAGTGAATGATCCTGTTCTTGTTCAGAGCGTGAAGACACTGCAAAAGCGAGTGCGAGAATTTCCGCACCAGCTGTAAAGAGAAACCTTGGAACTTGTTCTTTCGTATCAGCTCGTACAGGTTGATCGACAGCAGTTCGAAGGTGATACATGTGTGGTTGCGGAACGTAAACGAATCGAACATGTGTATAACGTTCATCGTGTTGTCCTTATCTTGGTCGCGGAGGTGTTCCAGGATGCGGATCTCCTCCTGGGCTTGTCTGTGGAACCGTTTTTCGTTGCGCACCATTTTGAGCGCACAGTTCTCTCTTTTCTTGTGGTCGTACGCCTTCATCACCTGCCCGAAACTGCCTTTGCCGATCACCTTGAGTACTTCATACCGGTACGCGATGTGGTCGTGCGGTATGTGGATGTATGAGCCCTGTTCGTTGTCGTACTCGCAGTTGTTAGGGAAGCCCACCAGCCCAGGCCGTTTCTTCGCGTTCGCGCCTATGAAGTACACTTGGGGGTAATCGAATATTTCACGGTGTTCGTAAGGGGTGAGCTTGTT